>JAANSK020049798.1:0-17254 GCA_011763485.2 Isoetes engelmannii
TTGAAATAGCCTAACTATGAACTTCCCCTAAACCTAACTAACAAATAAACAACAAAAAACCCTAAAAAATCTAATTTAGTTGACTAAAAAACTAAAAAAACTAAAACTAGAGCATGGTTTACAAAGCAAGGCGGGTCAACAGTACCTTTTTTTTTGCGCCGAAAATGAAGGCCAGCTGCCTCATATTTATAGAATAATTTCGGGTGCCCGAAGTCAAAATTTCGCGTGCCCGAAAACATTTTCGCATGCGCGAAATCTTCTTTTCGGGTGCGCCAACTGTCGGGGCGGGGGTGTCGGCCCGACGCCATTTCGCGCGCCCGAAAAACAGTTTCGGGCACCCGAAATTTTGTTCGCGTACTCGAAACCTTAAGTTCGGGTGCGCGAAGTGGTGACTGGGCTTTCGCGTACCCGATTTAGAAGGTTTCGGATGCCCGAAATTTTTTTTCCCCGCCAGTAGAGTTTTATTCGTCAAATACGTATAATACCTCAAAATACGTATTTTTGAACTTTATACGTCTAAAATTTTGCATTTATACGTACAGAACCTATCCCTGCCTGTGGGCTACCCACATTTATATTATTTTGGACCCCAGAACAATAGTTCACATTTATATGATCTTGGACAAAAAAAAAAAAAAAAAGTGCCATCGTGATAAACCTGCAATATTTTCTTATTGCGGGAGGGGTTTTCTTGCATGGTTAGGACTATGATTCTTGGGAAGTATTGTATATAAAACCGTATATTTTGTCATATTTGAGCAGCTTAATTGCAGGTAATAGTCATATTTCTTTTTTGGGCTAGAATTGTATGTCTTTTTCTGGGTGGTTTGAATGGTATGCAAAAGGAAAGCTTGAAGGGCACACATGGGCAGGTCTCTTGGGTAGATATGTTTCTGTGCATGTCGTTATTGTCGCGGACCAGAAAGCTTCGTGGGTTTTGCAAGGAAAGCTCCATTGGGGATGGCCTGAAATTGCCAAACATGAGGTTTGTAGCTGCACTCATATTCGTTTGGGTTCCGGTGAGTCCGGCTATGATAACACGCTGCTTCATATAGTGGGCACAGGTAGGGGTTTCGTTTTCTTCTACCTGCCACTTCTTCAGCTTGTTGATCTTCATTGATGACCCAGATGCCTCCTCAGCTTCTTTCGTCGATTTTTGTGTGGCTCAGCAGCTCCCTCTAAGGTTTCTTTTTCTCCTCTTGCAGCTCAACTTCCTTTCTTTTTTTGTTAGGTGATACCATTTGAGCTTCATCCAGATGCTTGGAAGCACAATCAGAATGCGATTCCGATGATGTCGGACTTCTGATAGGGTGAGTGACTCTGGTGAGGCTGATCTGTAGAACTCAAATGTGGGATTTTTGATAATATGGCTCTGGTGAGGCCAATCGGGCCTGGAAGTTCGATTCCTCCAAGCCCTTCCGTCTGTTTTGGCTTGAGTTTTAGGAGGCTTGAAAGAGACACCAGAGACAATTCAGGATGCATACTGTTCAGACTGGAAAATCTATACGTTTTCGAACCATGGCCATGTGAAAATTCTGTCCATAATCGCAATATAATTTTAATACCATATGTTCATTACCATTGGAACTTGTTTTTTGATTTTGGGTCAAAACATCAATGGCCATCGAGTTGGCATAACATTGACAATATTCTAGAGATTGATGGCTCTGAAAGAAAGATGGGATAAAAACCCAATAAACATGCGAATTAGAGAATTATGAAACATAGTGATCATAAAGCCTTTGCAAAGGGCTTGGATGTACGTAGTAATCGGCGGGAAGAAATTACTGCATATTATAGTGATTTCTTAAATCATGTAATTTTCTTCTTCGCATTCCTCGATCTTCTTGCACGTAAATCACAAGTAACTATGGCGCTAATTGTCGTAATAGCCTCCGGCATGATTATTACGTGGGCCAACGGCCCTGGGGAGGCCACTACGCCCTGCTCAGCCGGGCGAGCCAGGGCCTTACACGGCGTAATGGCCTCCCCCCGGTTATTACCCGTCCCTTTTCGCATCAGACATCATTTTAGCATCCTTAAACCTGAACAGTAAGCGTAGCCCTAGTAGCAGAGCGATGTTCCGGCGCCGGATCCTTCCTCTACCCCACGCAGTCGTAGCAGTAACGTAAGTATCTTCTTTCCTGCTGGAAGTATCTATGTCGCTATTATTTAGCACGTTGTGTATGGCTGTATTTGGAGCTTTTTGCACGTAATGGCAAGATTTTATCTTGATAAGGATTCGTTGCAGGAACGTTTAGATACATATAGGACAGAGTAATATGTCATTTCTTTTGATAGAATTTGAGGACCAGTCAAGTTATCTATTCTTATAAGATGGTATTCGATAGATTTGGGGTTATATCAGGAAATTACATATACAAGGATGCGCTTGCAGAATACTGGGCTAAAAAAGAGGCACCAAGTCCCTCAACAGAGGAGAATTTGGAACATCAAGACTCTTCAAACTCTAGTGGAAACTAAAATCCATGAAGGAGCATGGGGAAGCTTTTCCAAGAACAGCTGGTAAGTTCAAGCAATTCATTTTATTCTTTTGGTGGACACAAACCAGTGTAAGAAAAATGCTAGCCTTTCTGAAGCATTTTTGAGTATTCTGAGATGCGATACTACTGTTTTGTAAACCAAAAGTTATTTATTTAGCCTAGCAACAGTATCAGATTGCTACAGCAGCACTCTAGTTATTTACTTTGAACGTTTAGCAAAGTTTGGAAAACTGTTGTCATCTATTATGCCCACTTCCTATTTAAATGATAATAGCATTGTAAAACATGTTGCTGATACTTTTGTAGTTAGGCTGCCATTTCCTGCTGACTGGATTACTATATCATCATCACTTCAAATGTGTTTGACTTTAAAGGGGACCTGTTTGTGTCACTTTAGCCCATGACGATCTGACCAAGCCCGTTTTTATGGAGTGTAGATGATCAGCTTCACCCATTTGTATTTAACTAAAGGATTTTTTTTGCTGCCGAAATCAATTATGAAATTTATGATTGATGATCACCTTCACACAGTTGTGTTTCATCCAAGGAAGTTTCTGCTGCTGAAATCAATAATTGAGATTAGTAATAAGAAACTTCCTAGTTATTTTAGATTCTTTTGAGCAATGGTATCATTTTTTAGAGGGCGCCGTGCTTCATCAATGCACTCTTTCAACCTAACCACTGCTGTGTTACGAATAAAGCACTAACAATAGAAGGTCATCCTTAACCACGACCAGGAATCTTCATACTAGAGATTCATTTCAAACCCAGTAATAAAACATCAAAGCTAAATAGTAAGAAAGAAAGATATGCTCCTGAAACACAAACCATTATTTTCAAGATGTTGACTGACACAATCCCAATAAATAAGAAGGCAATCCATAAAAGAATGCATAGCCTTGGCATTTAAAGAAATACCTTTGATAGCTGAAATGTAAAAGGGCCTTTTCGTTGTCTACTGGAAATACTCGTGGATAGCTGAAATGTAAAAAGGCCTCTTCGTTGTCTACTACAAATACTCATGGATGGAATTTCTTTTGGAGATTGGGGATAATATTGGCCTTGCTCTTTTGAGGAAGCTAATTCAAGAAGGTTCAAGAAGCTTGCAATGTTCCAAGATCAGAAGGAAGGGGATACTACAGGCCTTTATCCTATTGAAGAGTATTATTCTTATTGTCGATCATTTATGTTCATCTTTATTCATCTTTATTATGGGTCCTATATTCATTTTTTATTTCTGACCATCGATCTGGCGGATTATTCGTGATTTATGCCAGATCAAAGGCCTTAGAATTTTCACAAGAAAAATGCTTGCCTAGCTCCATGGTGCAAATCGAACCCATGGTTCAAAATATTAATCAGATTATGCACATCACAAATTCACAAGACAATGGTTCCAAAACAAATGCCTTTTTTTGCATCACGATTCTGTATACACAAAACAACTAGAGAGACGAACACAGACACAAGACAATATGTGTTCAATGGATCAACTGCATCCACCACAGCTCTTATCTGCTTCTTCCAAGTCCTCTGTATAAACGGGCTGATAGAGTTCTAAAACAAAACACAAGCAGTTTTATAGGGACTACTAGGACTGCCTAGCGAAGATCTGGAAGCAGAATCAACCAAAAATCGGAACAATCGAAACAGCCCAAACAGGCAAACATCGAAATAGCCCAAGCAAGCAGCCCCCTTGCAACAGAATCATCGCTACCCAGGCAAAATACCCTTGACAGCAAAGTCGGCCAAGATAAAATGCCCTTGCCTGCCCGGATTTCTATGGCCTCTTCGAGGTCTTCAACCCACGTTGGCAGGGACCTCCTTTTATATACTCTCAAACCAGAATTGGGCTTGGAGGATTCGAACCTCCAGGCCTAGCTGGTCTCACCAGAACCCATTGGAAAAAAAATAACAACATGCCCCTCAGTAAGATCCCTGGATTTGCCGCAGCGAAAACCCTAATGCAGACTCCGCTTCGGTCCATCTTGCAGGTGCTCTACCTCTGCAACAGAAATATCTTTCGGCAGTATCGGCATGGGCTAAGATATAACATAAATCGTGTCTCTCGACCAGCCCTCCCCATATCTAGATTCGCCCCTCTCAGCATGAATGCCCAGATGTCTGTCCTTATCCAGCCCTTGTCTAGTTTATAGGATTAGCAATCTGCATTTCTTTCTTTAATTATTAAAAAAACCATCCAAAGCACACAAGAATAAAAATTTGACATCTAAATGAAATTAAGCTGCTCAAATATGCCAAACAAGCGCCATGAATCTTAGTCCCAACCACTTCCAGAAGACCCTCCCGCAATACGACATGAAATTGTTGAACTTTATTACTTCCAACACCTATGAAATAATCCAAGGGAACTTTTAATTAGGAATACCACTTAGTTCTAGAGAAACATGGTAGTCATCAAGTAAGAGTTAGGTCTATTTTAGAGGGAGGGGGTAGAAGTGCAGCATCAAACTCTTAATATTGATAAGAGAGCCCCGCTTATGTAGCTTTCTCATATGTATAAATGGTAAATTTATAAGAACAAGATGCTAATGCGTCAATGGGTTGCTCGTTGGAAGACCCATTGATGCACTTCATGGCAATAATAACTTTTTGCTATGTCTGTCAGTTTCATAGTCAACCGTAAGTTTTTGCTATGTTAGTAAGATTTGCTATGGCAGCACTTTTACAAAAAGGGCATAATTTATTTTGCAAAAATTCAGTATAGTATGGCATGCATAAATAGATGGGTAAGGTAATGAAACACGAACAGTCGTTTCGAAAAATTCTTGACAGCCAGCCAGATTAATTGACACGCCACAACAAAGTAATACCACAAAAGCAGTCTCTGGATTTTATATTGTTCACACAAACGAGAATGACACTTGTGAAGTTCTAAGCATAATCTTTAACTTCCATAAATGCTTTGATGGCAAATTCACAATTTTCCCACCTCAGATCCATGCATTTCGAGTTCATAAAAGGCATCAAAGGTCAAAATGCAATATGTTGATTAATTGTCAATATTAGAAAAGCATGGGCTTCAATCTTATATACAATAAAATCTGCAATAATATTCCATAGGTTTGCCAAAACACACGAACTTCCAATTCACGAGAGCAGGAGCACTTATGGTCTGATGCATAAATGAATGAGGTTATCAACTATTGGTTGGGCCTACTAAAAGTGCTTGGAGAGGTGGATGTTGGTCCGTCTGACATGCATGGTTTCTTCCCTCATATCTAATCAGAGACCCAAAAATCCCGTTTAATTATTTACTTCAACTGAAGATATTAGAAAGGGCATGTTCTTGCTTGTGAGGCCAACTGATAGTTGCCCTACATGGTTAGGTTATGCATAAGAAAATCCAATAGAAGCCCCAAACAAGCTTCACTATCAATAGGATGGTTGTACCTTCTTCCAATAACTATGTTGATTGTTGGGAGAAGAGGTGGAGGCCTAACCCTAATGATCCATGTCGATGCCAACATATAGAAAACATTGACTTTACATGGACGGTTGAAAGGATGCCTTCAATCATGGTGATCCCAAGCATGTGGGTTCTCAGTTAAGAAAACTAATTCCTAATGAGGGTAAGGATGATGGTAAGGATGAAGAATAAACTTTACCTTCGGCTTGAGTAAAATGTGTCTTGTTTGCTAGCTTAGAAAGAGTAAAATGTGACTACCTGCTAGGTTAAAATGAGTGCGATACGTCTTGCTTGTTAGATTAGAATGAGGAAAATGTGACTAGCTGGTTAGCTTAAAACGAGTACAATGTGGGTGGCTTGGTAGCTTAAAATGAGTAAAGTGTGACTAACTTGCTAGCTTGAGATGAGTAAAATGTGACTAGAGTGCTAGTTAAAAATGTATTTTATTTGGTCTTGCTTGCTAGCTTAAAGTTAGTCCAATCGGTCATGCTTGCTAGCTCAAAATCCTCAAATTACCTCGAACTTATCAAATTAATGAATTGGTGCTTCTAGGGCATATTCTAGGCATAGCAAGTACATTCACACCATTTTGAACAGACCATTGAGCTTCTTGATTTATTCGTTCATAGACTTTATTTATTTAATGCTCTGATTTAATTTTAATACACAAGTCTCTCTTAAATTTGAATCTAACACGTCTCCGGTACAGTGTTGTTTACGTACCCGTACTTAACGTTTACGTACGTCCTGTACCTTCCTCACAGTACTATACGTATCATACCTGAAAGTTGACAAGTCAAATTGTGCTCTAGTTTTATTAATACCGTACTTAACGTACTTGTGCGTAAAATACGTATGGTACGTACTTAACAATTTTTTTTTTGCAAATGACCAAAATGTCACTAGACCATTGAAAAAAGAGGAAATTGAAATCATTAAAATAAAGGAAAAAACAAAACCAAAACCTCATGCAAAAAAATTCCCCCTTTCTGCCTGTATTTTCTCTCCTGTTGCCCGTTGCCCTAGCCGCCATCGGAATGGAGATTTCAGATGCATGTAGGATGTTTTGGCATGGCAGAAGGCAGCAAAGATCTTCCTCTTAGATTCCCTCTTAGATTCGTGGGCTTGCATTGAGCTAATCTTCCTCTTAGATTCGTGGGCTTCAGATTTACGCACTTTCAAATATCAGGTTTGTTTATATCTTATTCTTTTGGATGTTTTTGGATATCTGAGCATCGATTTAGCATGAAAGGACGATGATCTTGTATGCTGGCCGAAATGCAAAGAGAAACAAACAAGGGAAGCTAAATAAAGTGCAACCACAACCAAAATGCTATCCTATGCTGGGAGCCATACTTATGAGGTAATCATCATCAGAAACAGAGTCTGATGATGAAGATGGCGAAGACGAAGGTTGATCATTTATGGATTTTATTTTTAAGATACTTTTGATGTTGTTGTGAAACTCTTTATGTTGTTTGTTTTGCTTTTGAACTAAAGCCGGATCATGAGGTATAAATCTTAAGTAGATAACATTTTGGATTGAAAACTTTGGAAAATACTTAATTTTCTAGCTTAATTAATTATTATTGCAACTATTTCAAATGTAATACGAATTTAAAAAAAAAAATTTCACATGAAGTACTTAACGTATTATACGTAAAGTACGTATTTTTACGTATTTTATAAGTATTTTATAAATTCAAATTACGTATTTAAAGTACTTTTTACATGAGAGGTATGCATACGGTATTAGTACGAAGTACGTAAAATACGCGTACGGTACTTAACGTACCTGACAACACTGCTCCTGTAGCTGAATTGGAGGTAGCTGCAAAGTTAAAAACAAGTTAAATACGAAAAAAAAAGAGTATAAAACGTATGAAACTTTCCACTTTTTTTTCCAAAAATATGCATTTTATACATGGGAAAACAAAACGGCCAGTAGAATTCGCCAGAAAATGACACGGACGTAAAGGTTAATGAGAGAGGCCGCATATAAAACGTGGCATCCGCATTTTGCATGTTTGAAGACCCACCACCAAGAAAGTTGGTGGCTATATTAAGGCGTGCTCACAGACGTCGTGAACACGTGGCGTCCACGATTTTTATAGATGCGACCGCAGGATGCTTGCATTCCTATTTATATGCATCCACGTGTTGTGGGCTTCGCAGCTGCGCCAATATTTTTTTTTTTTTTTTTTTTGCTGGTGTATTAAACTGCAAAAAATACGATTTATACTTGAAAAATATTTTTTTTTGGAAAAAAATACGTAGGGAAGTTTTGGAAAAATTATTTGGAACCTATCTATGGTTAAAAATGCTGAAGCGATATCTTATGCCCCTTCAGGTTTGATTGTGAAGTCCCTAATAGCGCATTCATGCCTTTCAATTTAACCCTTGCTATTGGCTTACGGAAAATCATCAGCAATCTTCTAAAGTTTGAGAGTTTCCAGAACCATTTGCTCTCCAATGAAGCAAACATGGGTATTCAAGATTTTTTTTGTTTGGATGCCACTTTCATAGGTTGGTTAGTAACTCTGGTATATAAACATCATTGATTTCAATTGCTCCTAGAAGCTGCAACAACCAAGTACATGTATACTCTTTGTTTGACAGGCCCGACCATTAGTGTAATACCTTGAGAATTATCATACTGCATCTCTATTATGCGCTATCGCCATCAATAATGTCTCTTAGGAGAAACCAATGCCATGTACACAAATATTTTATCAAACATTGACTAAAGTCACTTGAGAAATTTTTGGTTTATAACCCTTCAACTTTTTGTTCTCTGGGCTCTCTTTTGATGAAGAGTGTCCTCTCATGCCATAGTTCGATGATTTGACATATATGACTTAGCTTCTTCACCTTAGGATCTGCTAAATTCTTAGAATTTGTCTTAGTGGAGCTGAGCCTTATGAATTTGGAGTGCATTATAGCTCTGTTTAAAGCTTTGACTGATATTCCCTTGGTCCAGTCATTTCTATATGTTTTAGATGCTACATATGCAAAGACTAAATACATATTGCATCTGTCGCCAAGTAGCTGATCACGGTCATCTACTTGGTTTTCTTAAATTCTATGCTTGATTAAATCATCCGCTTCTATTCCTTTTTTTCCAGATCTAATATCTGGTTTAAGAAGCTCGCTAAATATACCACATTAATAAAAAAAAATAGGATGACAGCTCTAAATTTTGTTGGAGCTATGGTGCAACTTAATTTTCATTCCAACACTAGCCATATGTCTGATCTCTTATTTGTATTAAGTTGTGTATCTTGGTCGTTATTGTCTATATTTACTGAATAATCTCTTTTCTTATGCAAGCAAGACACTCATTACATATTAGATTTTCCAAAGTGCTCTTTCAAACATAAGGAAGCAATGAGACCGCTGAATATTCGAAGGAATAAACATCAAATTGGCTTTTCTTTTAGTTAATTATACCATACTAGGTGGCATTGTAGATCAGGAGGCTATTCTGAAAGTGACTATATCGATACCATGTGTGATTCGATGATGATTCAAACTAGATGACTATTCAGGCGGTGCCATGAGAATAATGAATCAAATGACTTAGAAAATGACAGGGTTGTGACAAGAGAACAACTTGGTCCATGTTCAAACACGTTGGCAAATGGTGAGAAGCCGAAACGATGTTTTTTCTATTTGACTCAATCTGCAACTGCACGTTCAGGATATGGCGATCCATCTAGACATTTTGGCGCGACTGACGATGGAATTCCGAGAAGAAAGAATTCCAAGCGAGGCCATATATGATAAGTTATAGGCGTATGCCATGCGTAGGAGGTCTCGCAGTGATGTATATCATCGTCCAAGTTCCACCCAGATGATTGGTGAAGGCCAGGTCATGATGGAAGATTTTGGGAATTATTTGGAGTAATATTTTTTGTACTTATAAATCCGAGAGGTTGCATCAACTAGAATGGCGATATTATAATCATGCATTTGCAGCTGTGTTTCACCATGTTAACTTTAAAATAGTCTGTTTTGCGTTGAGCAGAAACACTAATACTATATGTGGGAGTAGAATTGAGATGCAAAATGCTTAAACTTCTATGGAGTGCTATGGCTTCCCGCGGACGTTAATAATCATTCATTGATAAATTGCGAAATAAAAGCAACAACGGGATTGGAGCCAGGATATATAACATGGTTATCTTAATGAAACCGAAGTTGTCGGGCTATTAAATTCTAAAATCATAAGGTTATATTTTGTTGATTTTGTTCAAGAAATCTCGGACAATTGTTCTTGGTGCAATCTTCAACCCATCAAATGCATATATACAAACACGTTGGATCTCTCATTTTAGTACATACTCTGATTGTTGGGGGAAGACTCCACAATTTATGATAGAAGTTGCAATAAAAGATCATGTAGCTTTGACATTTTGAGAATTGCGAATCAACTCATGTACCATTTTATGCAATAAAAGATCATGTGGCTTTGACATTTTTTGAGAATTAATTCATGTACCATTTTACATTCAATATATGAAGAATGTTAAGCACTACCATTTGTACTTTGAATTAGAAGAATGTTAAGCACTACGAGGGACAATGAGAATGAAGAAAGAATGAATGTTGGTTACTGGAAGTTATGTGTCCGTCCACATAACTTCCGCTAACCAACATTAATGTGAAATAAAATCACTAGTAGGCCTATATGGTCAGAAGATTTCTTTATGGCCTAAACATGTGAATGAAATTTAAATTATCAAACTTGACATATGGCCCAAAAACCACATGTATTTCTTATGCCCTCTAGATTAATTCTATTTGATTCCTCCATTTATGAGTGCCAATTTTGTCTTTTCTCCATTCACAAGCTTATGGATTGCTCATTACTCCAACGCACGCATGCACGCACGCACGCACCCGCACGCACGCACAGACACACAACTTCTTTCAACTTTCTCTCTCCAAAACCCTAGCTTTGCCCCAAGTTTGCCCTTCTGCTAGTTACGCCCCTTTTCTACCATACCTAGTAGAATTGCCAAGATGTTAAATACGACGTAATTTGGGCCAAAACATGGCATTATACTCTAATTTTCATGGGGCCTTAAAGAATCTTGATGGCGCTGCCAAACTGCTTCAACTTCTTACATAAAGTACGCCTAGGCCATGTTCTGCTCCCATATTGGATATGGTGCTGACACGTGGCATGTTTTAAAACCCAGAAGGTTGTCTAATTGTTACGTATTTAAGTTTTGTTTAGAAGTCTAGTAACAATGGTTAAAGGTTAATAAGAATGCAGGGTAAAAAAAACCTGGAAAGCTATCCAGAATGAAAGGTAAAAAACTCAGAATCAAAGAGTAAAATTTTACAATTAATGGTAAAAACTTGTAGAATGCAAGTAAAAAGTCTGGTATTCACATTTTCAAGAGTATTACTCAGAAAAACACACACGATCAAAATAATCCCAATGTTTACAGGGAGGCAGTTATATGATTGACCAAGCAACCGAGTGAAGCATCATAGAGGAAGGTAAGGAAATATATATTCGAAGGAAAACACGTATGGGTTTCCACTTTCTTGAACTCGGTAGCAGGCACAAGCTGGAACAGACAAACGGCCTGCCCTTTAGTTACTGGCTCATTGGCTTCCATGGTCTCTAAAAAGCCTGCAAAAGCTCATACTCTTCAAGAAATCCCATGTTCTGCCTCTGCTATGGTGAGTTGTTCTTCAATTCAATTCAAGAATCTGTAAGGCAAAGAAAATATTAGTCAAGATAAAGAAAAGACACTAACAAGTATAAAGAAAGCTTGTTACCTGTTGCATGTTGGACATTCTTGCAAAAAGCTACAGAAAACACAAACTACAGCCAAAAGAAGTCGTTAAAAGCCAGAATCTTGCATTCCTTACTCCACACCGTAAAAAAAGCCTTAGACAAGCAGCGCCATTAGACGGAATGAAAAGAAGAGCTGAAACAGTAAAATAGCAAGAAACTGAGGCGAAAACTGAGGTGGTAATGCACGAAACTGTGCAAGAAGCTATAGCGCAACTCCCTAACAAAGGAAAACTGAAAGCGCAAGCTCCTATTGCGCCATCGCCATCGCTGAACCGAATCCAGCAGAGCCTTCGGCATCACAAGACGTAGGGAAAGAGGAAGGCAAATGAGCTGTCATTTGCTTAAATATGGAAGGTGGCGTGGCAGAGCGTGGCCTAGGTGTACTCTACGTATAAGGGAAAGCCCCTCTGGGCTTGATTCCGGAGGGGAAAGCAGGTCGACGCGTAGAGCGCGGAGGCCTGCTTGACCCTCCGGAATCAAGCCCAGAGGGGCTTTGGCATAACGTAGAGATATGTTAGGAGCCATTCGGGCTGCTGTAAATCAGAATGCTGGTAAAGAAAACAGACCAGAATGCAAGGTAAGAACCCGAAATGCAGGGTAAGAACGCTGGAATTTAGGGTAAGAAAATTTAGGGTAAGAACCCAGAATGCAGGGTAAAAATGAAGATCGATGCAGATCAGTAGAGTAACAGAGATTTTGCCTCCGTTGAAAAATTGGGACGGACATTCTTTAAAAGAAACAATGCCACTTGGCACATGGCGATTGGCTCCGTGGCCTGAATGGCTCCTAACGTGTCTTTACGTTGGGACAAAGGACTTTTAGTCCACTTTCTAGCGTCGGCCCACTTTCCAGCCCAGAAAGTGGACGAAAGTCATTTCTCTTATCCGAGGTGGAAGACCAACCCCACGTAAAACTCGCCACCTGGAGTTTCCATAGTACGTAACTTACAAATTGGAATCGTTCCTATTTAGGGTTGCAGATCTGTGGAAAAACCGCACGAGAGTTTTTTAGGGCAATTTAACCAATTTTACTGCGATCGCCCAAATATAGCAGAAACTCAAGGTGGTTCCGATGCCTAGGATCTTTCACGTATTTGTAAGGCTGACTTTCTCGTTGCACTTTAAATGTTTACCTTGCATTCTTCAAAATTGCTTTTTGTATAGTCTATGTTCACTATCCGGTGTACTTGGTAGCTTCCAGTTCTTAGTACATCTGCAAATGTGGAAAGTCTATCTTGTACATGGTTTATTCACATCACTTGGCCTTGTAAGATTTGGCCAATTCATACAGTATTGAATCTATACGCCAGGATTGTCATCCTGGTATGTATTTTCCGTCTATATTCAAATCAATTCTTTGATACAACTGTAAATCATCACCAGCGAATCTATAACTCATCACGTTACTGCTCTCCAGGAAGCATAGTATCTTCTTTTATGTCGCAAGACCCAAACTCCTGAGTGCAGATTGGAAAATGTTACATACTGATCCAACACATTCAGGTAAGAGAAAGAAACCATCTACTTACTTCGCCAATAAGATGTGCCACGCACTTTTTCTCCGAAAGTAGTTCTTCTTCGGTCTATAATAAGTGATGATGACCAATGTTAATGGTGTAAGCATTGTTAGAGGATGAAGTCTTAGCTCAGGTTGTACCTTCTTTATACGTGGCCGTAAATAATCATCAATAACAAGCCCTGGTACTATTTCATAGTCTCCATCTCCCTGCAATTGGTGTGAGCCAAAGTGTAAACGCATTCATCTAAAGACTTCACAATTACCTTTGATCTGCAAGGGAAACTAAACACAAGGTCCTCTGCAATTCCATATGGGTTTCCTTCTGCATATACCTGAGCATAATGGACTTATCAGATTATCAATCAGCTTTCCACTCCCTTCTAAATCATTCAGTAAATGGATTTTATGCAATTGCCTAGCATTTTATTTCAGTACATCAGCATGGATATAAGGACTCACCGCAGATGAAAACCAGTCACCTTCTGGAGTCGGTGTTACGAGAGATTTGATGGCATCAACTATTGAGACAGCTGTGGATGCGCCTGAGGAACGTCCCCATTTTTTAATTAAGTCACCACCTCGCTGCGTTACAAAACATAGTTCTTAGTGGTAAGCTAACTAAATGTCAAATGTACTGCAAACTTCAATGCTGGACATTATAAGACATTATACCTTCTGTACAGAAGGGGTGAACTCTTGCTCTAGCCACTTATGATCTGTGATGATCTCTTTCACCCTTCTTCCATGTATTTTTGCATTAACAAAATCAGGAACCTAATGGAGCCAAAGCTATCAATCAGCAAGATGATTTTCAAGTTGAAGGAAAAATCAAGTAGATTTTGAAGAAAAATCAAGTACTGAACCTACCTGGGTGGTAGAATGATTGCCCCAGATTGTGACATTAGAAACAGTGTCATAAAAGACACCAGCTTTTAGTGCAAGCTACAGAAAACAGCATGGAATGGTAAGTATGGGAATTTTTCCTAGAGTGTAAATAATAGAAGTCCAGATGCAAACCTGGCACTTTGCTCTGTTTTCGTCCAATCTTGTTAGGGCATGAAAGTTCTTTTTTGGAATTCGAGGTGCATTCTTTGAGCAGATTAGAGCACTGAAACATAAGAGGGACATTCAGCATGTTCACAGGAAAAAATGGAGGCTGTGTGAACTTAAACTGGTATATTAAGACTCGACTTACTTGGTGTTACAAGGGTTGCCTACTACTAGTACCTTCACATTTGGATTTGCTACACTATTGAGAGCCTTGCCCTGCCATGCCAAATTAGAACAATGAGGTAAGGATGCCCTCTTGTGCACGGAAAAGATGAGAAACTGTTGTGAATTACCTGTTCGGCGAATATTTGCCCATTGATATCTAAAAGATCAGCCCTTTCCATTCCTGGACCCCTTGGCTTAGCACCAATAAGAAGTGCCCATTCTGCATCTGTAAAAACTTCATATGGGTCTATCCCAATGCTCACCTCACGCAAGAGAGGATACAATGAATCTTCTAGTTCCATAGCGACACCTGAAAAAACAAATAAATAAAAATAAATAATATCTTCTAAGGTATCAAAGCTACAAAAGATTCTCACTAGGACAAATCTCAATGATCAGGGTTGTTACCTTCTAATGCTGTCCTGGATTTATTAGAACCTAACAGGTTTAATGCAATTGGCTGATCTTCACCAAATGCCTCTCCTGAAGCAAGCTGCAGGAGGAACATATCCGACAATGATCATTTAAAAAACTGCTTGGACATCATAAAGGCTTACTTTAAACAGCAGATGGTTTGATATTTGCCCTGCTGCACCAGACACCGCAATCCGAAGCAACTTTTTCCATGTCTTGGGCTTCTCTTCCTTGTATTATGAAAGCAGATATTCTATCATGTTAAAAGTTGCTGAATAGAGGAAGCATCTTAAGAGATGATGGAAGTGGTTAGTTAAAGGATGCTTCGGGATAAATAAAGATAATTTACCGCTTTTAAGTCATAAGTAAGGCAAAATACACCAAAGCACTCAGGTCGCTGCGGTGCTGGAGTAACAGGTGGAGCTTGATTTGGGCTGCAACAAAGGAAGTTTAGACATTACTACTTACACTTCAAAGGTCTTTACTGACGTACTTTCTTATCCATAAGATTTTGCAGTTAGATTTTATTACTTATATTCAGCAACATACATCAGGTTTCCACCCTGGTCAGAAACGATTTGCCATATGATATATACAGATATGACTTAGCTATGGAGAAATAAGCTGTAGATTTTGGAGCTTCTATTATCACCCGATTTAGAGATAGAAACTCCTCAATAAATAGTTCAAGGATATTAAATCATTCTGCTTCGAACATGCTTTGGAGGGACATTGACCTTCTTGATCTCTTCGCACAGCCACAACATATTTGTGAAACATTGTGGCATTTACTTCCAAACAATCTGTACATTGGATGAATAGATGTTCATTTCATTTAGCAAGGACACATAAATGTGAGTAGTTTTAAGAGCCTGGCAGTATTATATGCTTTCAGGGACATAACATCTTTATATAAACGTGAAGAACTGACCAATTGTAATTTGAAATGAGAAATGGTGATGAAGAGTACCTAGAAACGACGGCACAAAGGATTCTGTTCAGCTGTTTGCGCCGGGAAGCCTTGGCAGCAGGAAAATTTGAATTAAAAGAAGGCTGAGATGCTCCAAGACCATGTTTATCCCTGGAAGAAGAAGATGCAATGGAACCATCAACCAAAGAGGCCGAATTTCTTCCAGCAAAATGTGTTCCTGCCGTTTGAACAGCCATTGTTGCCATTCCAAATTCCAGACGGCAAATACAATAAGTTCAAATGGGAAGCAAACGCCAAAATTGGATTGTGAGAATACCCAATTCCTCTGTTTAATCAAATTCAAATAGAAGGAATGGGTCGGAATAATCTGCCACTGATGGGTCGGGCTGGATATGGATTAAACGACGGCCTCACATTTTTGCTTAACCCTTGGGTCTTGGTGAACAAAATATGTTGTCTTAGATTTGGTGGCCTTTCATTGGTCCATATCTTGCTTATTTTAATTATATAAGCTTATCCTTTAAAAAGCCACGATCTTTTGAACATTTGAAGCCTTTGGCGCCCATACATCCACGTTTCTTTGCCATTTGCACATGAAAACCTAGCCTTTTACCGCCCCATCAAATCATACATTGTTACAAACAAACCCAACCGCCCTTTGCTTGTCATGGTTCGCAAATGGGGGGTTTTGCCTCAAAAAATCCGGCCATCCTTAAAAATATGCGATTAGATAAAAAATTTCCCAACAATTTTCTGGCTATTTTTGCAAAAAAATACAAAGAAATTCGGAAAGTAGGCTTCAAAAAATCAAGAAATCCGGTAATATTAAAGATGGGGAGGCATATTTCCTAGTTCGGTGGGTCACGATTTGCTTGTCGTGGTTGTGACCATAGACTATCTCAAATATTTTTGGGTTGCGCAATAATGGCTCCAATCAGTTTGTTAAGGTGACACATGTGGGTTTCATGTCACACTTGAGTGGACACCATTGCTTTTCAATGTCAAAAAGCCCCCATAGATACTCTTCTGGTATCATTCAATACTTACATGTCATTATTTTTATGGTGCCAACACATTTGATTTATGCCGAAAGTTGCATTGTGAATGACTCATTTATGTATGACCATCATCCAATAATGTTGATCTTTCTCTGCCAAGTGTGGTGGTATGATCTTAAACACTCTTAGCTTTTCCACATGCAAAATCTCATAGAATTGAGAGATAATTTTTATACGAGAGAGATTTTTATACAAGAGAAACTGAGGGACATTTTTTTCTCCCACCTTCTCTCAGGCACTACAGACAGCATGTTAATCCCACGCTCGCCCCAGGCCCCCAGCAGTACCTGCTTGCCCCCCTCTCTATGAAGAAGCGTAGGCTGATCGCCTCCATCCGCACAGGGGGCCACCACCTCCGCATTGAGACAG
>JAANSK020049909.1:0-17251 GCA_011763485.2 Isoetes engelmannii
CCTTTTGGTAAGGATGCACAGCTACCACTCCAGAGGTAGTGGGTTCAAGTCCCGGTCAGACCCTTAAATGTGACAGCACAGGGCATCTATATTAAGCCGCCGTTTCAAGGTTTCTTCCCATTTTCCCTTTTTTGCCCTTCGTTTTGCTCTATATAGCTATGGTCCGTTTCTTCTTCGTTCTGCTCTGGATAGCTATGGTGACCGTATGGTGATGCTCCTTCACAGCCATGGCCGGCTTACAGATTTACAAATTTTCATGGCTCTCGTTTTACAGATTTTCATAGCTCTCGTTTTACAGATTTACAGAAATGTGTATTTGGCTTAGCTATGCTCTGGTGGAGCCAAAAACTTCTTTGAATCCGCTTACATCTCTAGAAGTGTCGGATCTGCTCATCATAGAGATGTCGGAATGCCCAAATAGTTGCAATGCGGATGAGTAGCAATAGTTACACAAGAAACCTGCCTAAATGTGATTTTTTCTCAAATTCGATCTGCTTAGCCCTGAAATTTTTTTAGTTAGAAAGATTTCATCAGACCATGCTTGAGCTCATGTATATTTAACTAGATTTGCCGAAATTTGCAGCTTAGCTGCTTAAGCATTACAGTTTTCAGAGCAAAGCCATGGCCCGCAAAAGCTCAGCAGCCATAGCCGAAAAATGCCACGTCAAGGAATCTCCGAACGTAATTTCCCCCACCATGCATTATGTCCGGTAATCTATGGGGTCTACTTAATTTATGCCCGCATAAAATCATAGCGGCGCCGCCAGCCTTAGCGGCGACTCGCGGCTGCCGTCGCTCGTCGACCGCCTCAGGTGGCGGCGCCGTTGTGATTTTATGTGGGCGTAAAAGTAACGACCCCATAGATTACCTAGTACATAAAACACGTATATTTGATAAATTGCACAAATTATTATTGCTTCAAGTGTGTATTATTACTTTGTGGCCTTGGTTCGAGAAATTTTTTAGTATCTAAAGGAAAATTTCCTATGGTTTTTTGGGAAACATGCTAATCCATAAATGTTGCCTACAATTTCCTCTAGATTTAAAACGAACCATCATGTTTCCTACAAATTTAAATTTTACCAACAATTTCCTGTAAGCTACATTTTCCTCTACACTTTCCTGTAAGCTACATGCCAGCTAGAATAAAAAATATATGCTATACAATTAGACAATAACAATAAAGAAACAAGTTGGTATATTGACAAAAGAGTAGGAGATTGTAAAATTTAACAAACTTCTAGAACCATCAGTATGCATGATTCCTTAGTCAAGTGGGGTTTTAGTGTTAATTGTCAAGAACAATTAACATTAAAATACACAAGGACCAACCCGATCGTTCGCTTCTATTACTGGGTGAGCCCAACATAGCCGATCTTGTGAAAGAACTAAGGCGATGGAGAAGCTCCTTAGGTATGAGAGCCCTACTCGATCTGTGAAGCTTGAACACCCCTAGCCCTCCTCGATTCTTGCCCTAGAAGCTCCAAAGCGGGTGTGGCCTTGGACCTAAAAGGCTTTAGGGTTCGGGATCACTCCCTTATGTAGCCTCAAAAATAGGGCCAAGCCCTAGGATTGGGCCATGTGGCCCAGTCGGATCCTTCCACTTGGTAGGTGGGCTCCAAGTTAGCTACTTTGGACCCAATCGGATCTTGCCAGTAGGCAAGTGGGTCCAAGTATTATACCTAACATAAACGGTGATTTAACTAACTTAACTAATCACTTGTGTCGACATGCTAGGCCGGCTTAGTTGTGGCTACAAAGTCTCTTCAATTGCAATTTAAACAGTCGGCAGACGTTATTGGCTATGTACCCAAGTTCTTGGGATAGTGTGGCAAAGAGGGCATTTCATCTGGTTCCAGCATGGATCATTTGGTCAATTGGAAAAGAAGATATCTCTTCATCTTCAGGGCATTAGAACCCCTGATGAAGCTAAGCAACGCATTGTCAAAGTCTATACATCGTCCTCAGTTAAGGACAAAGTGAAGGAGTGTATTTGGGTCCACCATTTTCAGATCAACACTTATATATAACTCTTTTGAATAGTGTATGCTACAAGGTGGCGGGTGGTTTTGCTCTGGTGGACAATTTCCCCACTGGGTTTTAAGTCCCCCATCTATGTTTGTGCTTTTTTCTGATTAATAGAGTTTCATGTCCTTCAAAATAAAAACTTGGTTCCACATACTTAACATGTGGATACAACATGTTAAGTAATTATGTGGTTGGCTCGGACAGTTGGATGTCGACTTCGGGCAATCTTGGCCATCAGTAAGCGCGACTCGTTTTTTTGTAAGTTTTATAGTTAACTGTCAGTTCCAAATACGACATGAAACCAAAGGTTGTGATGTGCAATGTATACAAATACGTGCGTATATGTTTGAGATTTCTCGCCAACCGCTGGATGCCCTGCGCGAATATTAGCATAAACAACTGGGGGTTCTGGGGGGTTTAATCAATGGTTCCATTTTTTTAATGTGAGATATGCCTGTTGAATAGTTTCATGTGATATTTGTACGAAAATTTACTCCGGCCCCTTCGGAGCCAAAGGGGAATCTGTGTTGCATGGTTTACATTGCTGGAATTTTTAAAATAAATAGATGCATATTCTTACGAAGGCAGCAAGAGAAAAGCTCCAACTCCAAATTGCGTATGGGTTCGCAAATTAGTGGCCCAATAAAAATTCAACTATTATGCAGAAGCATTGCTTCTATTTTTGCAAGAACATGCAATGCAATTGGAACATGAAAACTCGGCAAAAGATCCATAAGAAGTATTAGGTTTATTAGGTTCCCAGCATCATTCAGTATGCAAACGTTGCAAAGAGCATCCCTTATAGAAAGAAATAGCAAATCCTAGAAATCCAAGAACCTAATCTCCATAGATGTCACCAATTCCCCCCATGCATGGCAGTGGGTTCTACCAACCCATATGATGTTTTTGCTTTCTACAAACATGTCTAGAAAATGAAAAAGCTCTAGTGCTTAAAACAATAACGAAGATCATAATGTCCAAGAGACAAATTTATGGAACAAATAGCATACATAAATTTGAAACCCAATGCAAACATAGTCTATGCATGAGCGCTGCTAGCTAATGAAGCTCTTACATAAATCTCAAACCTACTGCAAACAAGTCACCTTTGGGAAAAGTGGGACGCATGTCATTCCCATTTTTTCTGAGCACTAGTTTAAAATGACCGAAAAGGACGTGCAAAATCACTTAGTGACGCCGTTTTCAAGTTTTTTGTCAGAAAATTGAGATCCGTCAACAATGATTAATTTATTTCAACAATGTTGTATTGCATGGGTGCGCCATAGATTAACAGTCAGTATAAACACTGTATTTTAGGAGCCATCAACGAGAATGCACTGAAATGTATATATTAAAAAAATATGTTTTTTACAATGATTGTTACAACAGCCTAAGTGACCATGGCTATGGCGGCCTTGCGGTAACAATAGTGACATTCTCATCATACACTGACCATCTAAGTGGCTCGATGAATGGTGCATCATCATGCTGGAAATGTGACATGGTTGCAACTTGAAGACGATAAAATGCCTCTCGAGGAGGCGCCTCATAAGCAACCGGTAGATTACACCAACCCACTTCAGGGCCTTGTTGGCTCATCCATTCATTGATGGCTGGGCCGAAGACTCTTCTTCCCAACCCTCCATATATGTGATAGAGAGCTTTCATGATCCTTTCCAGTTCATTTAATTGGCTAACCGTATTCCTCCCGTCGATATTCCTTGCATTCCTATAATATCTGCGCAGGCTTTTCAGCCTTTGTGAAAGACCCGGGAGGAGTGAGTCTCCGTATCGAGGGGTCCCTTTTCTGTCATCACTTAAACAAAGAAAAGACTGACAATCAACAAACAAATTGCAATTAGGCAATACTATTGAAAATCAGTTTCAAGAAACGAAAATAAAACTTCATTGAATATGCATGTACAAAATATCTCGTGACCAAGAGACATGACTACTCCCAGAATGGGAGGGCGGACTTTCTCGACCCCCGAGTCGAGAAAGCCCACCCGGCCACAGAAATGGAGCTTTTTATATACACAGCACAGAAAAAATATTAACAACCGATTAGCTCCCTTCACCATAATATTTCTCGTCCATGGCTTTCATGACTTTGCTGTTATATTAATCCACCACTCTGAGCTCTGGATAATCTCGCAATACATCTGGCACAAGCATGGCAAAGCAGCATTTAGCCAGGAAAGGCACCAATTTTTCATTGAACCAATTGTCCGTTTGATATTCCTCTGGTGAATAGGACTTCTAAACGCTAGACAGCTTCTTAACTGTAATATAGTTTCCCTCGGTGACATCATGGGGCAGGTCCGACCTTTTCACTACCCCACAAGTACTTATATTTTAACAACGGGACGCCCAACAGATTGAGAATCGGCAGAATGTTTGGCTTGGCCATGGAACTCCATATGCCCACCTCGGAACCCCGGTCCAGGCACCACTCGATCATTCATTTGGCCTTCGGGCGAGGGTAGATGATCTTTCGTTGTGTCCTCTGGGGCACCTGGCTGGTTTTGAGTGCAGGGGGAGCCCCCTCTGGGTAAACCGCTGCGAGCACCCCATTGATGTCGCAAATCACAAGCGTAGTCATGGGGTTGGGGTCCCAGTTGTCTTCTGGCTCTTACCAAACATCAACATTCGAGTCTAAGATGGAAATTCTGATTCTTTCCCACTTCCTTTTTTTTTTTTTTTTTTTTTTTTATTTTTGGGTCGGAGACTGAATTCTTGGCTGGAATCTCGAAAGTATGATCCTTTCCCACTTCATTTTGCTTCACGGAATCTTGCTACAGACTGTCTGGAACACGATCGACCTGTCTGGAGTGCACTTCATCATCTTCCCCGGCATTACCCTTGTTAGGTGTACTTAACGATCCCTGGTCAGAAAGCACCGAAGCGGAGTTTAGAAGGACATCTTTCTCCATACCAAATTTCATGCAAAAAAAACTTGGAGTTTAATAAACATATCGAGCTTCTCGACTCGCGAGTCGAGAAACGAGACAACTTTTAACTCAAATATTAATATTACGTATGCTTTTGCTAATTTCAACAGCAAGTCCTCGGCAGCTTCATCCCCCATTCCCTTAAGTAAGTCCTCTTCGGAATCGTGGCTCTTCTCAGCTGCCTCAGAATTTTCATTGTCGGCAGCCAGTCGGGTATTCTTCTTACTCTCGAAATGATAATGCAAGGTGTCCAAATATGTGGACAAGGGCTCAACAAGGTCCTTGTCACTGACTATTGACATAATGCCAAGCATTATCGCGCATTGTGCGAATAATCCATTCATGTACCATTCGCACAATATCTGGCCATTTTCAACCAAGCTCGTGACGAAGTACTTGATACACCTTGGTCGAATTGGTACAGTGTTATGCTAAGCGCTTCTTTGTATTGAGGGACTATCTCTGTTTGACTCAGAGGACCTCTTCGATGCTACCGAAGCAAAGGTTGCAGTAGGCGACGAGCTTGAAGCGACCGGGATCCTGCACGACCTCCCGATGGCTAATGGTTACTCAAGAATAAATTGCTTTGTGTAAGGTTATTAATCAAGAAGCGCCTTTGATGCGGCCGACAGGAGAGGCCAGAACGTTGGGAGAGGCCAGTGGGCAGATCATCCAATGGCCAAAGATTACTTGAAGGCACAGGTTAGTCCTGCATCTGTAGCATCATTAAGTTTCATCTATGTTATTACGCTTAATGAATCCTGTAGCTTGCACAGAAGGATATTAAAATGTAGAACTCTGTAACCCATGCAATGCTGAGCAAAGGAACATGGAATGGGTTGGGTCAGGTAGACAAGTCTTCCAGAAGGCATATCATTATATAATAAAAGGAATGGTTACTATCTGGGCGACATTCACCATTCCTTTTATTATATAATGATATGCTCGCTCGCAGAGAGTTCTACTCATCCCCTAGCCAATTTGCTTGAAACCCTTAGAGACCCAGCCCGATTTCATGTTTGTCTGTGTAGCGTGTTTCTGCTTGGAGATGATTTCCATATAGTGCCATGCTGAGCAGATCAACCTGTAATGGAGTGGGTATTCAAAGAATTTTGGGCCTGGCCTTGTCATTCTCGGCTCGCGAGTCGAGAATGTGGACTACGCCCGAGCGGTATTCATCTTCCCGAGCCCTACTCTTCCTGAGCCCAATATCTTCATCGCCCTGCTAATGCATACACAACTGGAACTCGTTGTGTATGTTGTGCCAATGTTTTCTAGTAGTGTATGCATTAGCAGGACGATTAGGATGTTGGCACAAAAAAAAAAAAAAAGGTAGAGCTCGAGCACGTGAATACCAAGATGAAAAACAATTACTCGAATAAAAATATCGAGATTATATCACTAGCTTGCCTGGCCAGGTCATTTATGACAAGAGTTTGTCGTGGGTCAGGGTCAGGCATTCTCAACTCGCTAGTCGAGAATGCCAAGAGTTTGTTGTGGGAGTGGAACACCAAGATGAAATACCAAGATGTTTTTTCTATATTAAACTAGATAAGATTTGCATAATTTACATGCGTTTTGTACGATCTCCTCTCTAGTATGTGGTACATGGTGAGGACTTTAAGCTGATTAGTGAGCCTCCGAAATGAGATCCTGGTGTTCAACAACTCGATGTGCCATCAAAATGCTAAATAGCTGCCGCTACCACCGACACGATCATAGCACAGATCAGCAAGCTGGGCCTTCGTTACCAACAGGTGAGATGGGTCCTTCCGTTCGTCTAATATGCGTGGATGATTTCTGCCACCTAGAGCCGACCCAGACCGAGCACCTCCTTCATACGATCTTTTCAAGAGTAGACGTACTCACAGAAGCCATCGTAGCCTGCCTACCTATAGAAAGTACAAGTGCAGTTAAAGGGTACTGCATTGCCCAGAGTAGGGGGGAAAGAAAGAAGGGATTCATTTTTTAGAGGCTCATTCTCGACTCACAAGTCGAGAATGGAGGAGTTTCCTTGGAGTTCGATAGCATCACTCTCTTCCCTAGGGTCGAGTATGCAACCCCCCCAAATAGTGCCCATACAATCCAGTCTTGAAATGAAGGTATTTTATATGAGGGGGGCGAATACTATACTCGTTAGTGGAGACAACAAGAAGGGGTAACGACAAGGCTGGTGGGTTCTCGACTCGCGAGTTGAGAACATGGTAGGCTGGAGTGGAACTGAGCAAGGGTGGTGGGGAAGCAGCCTCCTTTGTTCTCGACCTGCGAGTCGGGAAGCACTGGTAGGTCTTATTGTGCAGGCTTCTCAACTTGTGAGTCGAGAACACGGAAGGGGTCTTGAAGGGTTTTCGACTCGTGACTCGAGAAAAAAAAGGAGCTGGTGTTCAATCTATGTTTAAGCCCTTTTTGGGCTTATCTTGGTAGTTTGCTACTTCTTGATTTATTGAAGTTACTGGAACAAATTCAATAGAAAAAAAAACTGACCTCACTTCTGCAATTACTTGGTTCTCTGCTTTCTAGATTGAGCAGGCTTGCTCAGAAAGATTTGATCCTTCTGTTCCTTGATTCTCTAACTAGTAACTTCACTGCTTTGGTTCCTGTGCTTCAATTCCTTTGGTCTGATGGCTATTTACTTCAGTCTTTGGTTCTTCTTCTTCAGTCCTTTCGCTCTTTAACTAATTATTTCATTGTTTCAGTTCTTGATGTCCAGTACTGTGCATCCTTACTACAAACGTAAACCAGTCCAACCTAAAGATAACAAGAATTGCTTCATATATATGGAATACTGCACTTCACAATAAAACTAGTTGCTAAAAATGATACTGTTCTTACTAAGAAACTTCTTATACTGTAACTTCTTACTAAGAAATTTCTTGCTGTAACTTCTTACTAATAAACTTCTTATACTATAACTGTGAAAAGGGGCCGAAAAAAAAAAAGGTTACCTTGGGGATTTGCTCGATCCCTCGTCCACCATGCCGGGGTTTATCCTTGAACCACAGCTTTCTCTTGTCTTATCGATTTTCCAGAGCTGTTGGCCACAGGATTTGAATGAAAAATTACCTATGGTCGGGCAAACGGTATAAAAACCAGTTGAAGAAAGGAAAGAGGTAAGAACATGATACATGAAGTAGTAAACAGATGCAGGGAAGCCTTACCTTCAAATTTCGCAGGCGCTAGGGATGGCGCCTTGATCTGCAGATAGCTCTGGGCCTATAGAGGAGGATTCGGGTGATTTTGTGCTGCTCCTACAAAATAAACGACCCGGGCGCCTTCTTCGACTACAGACCAACTTCCGAAGAATGGGCCGCAAAAATGAAACTCAGACTTCTTCGAGAAGTCGAGCCTTGTTAGGAATAAAGTCGGCAGTTTTGAGAGGCGTCCCCCCCATTACCCGATAAAATAATGAGGTGGAGGCGTACGCCACGTCAGCTGGGTATTCGGTGCTGCCACCTGGAGTTATATAATGGGTAGATATAATGGGTAGATATAATGTTTAGATCTAATGGGTAGATATAATGGGTTTAGATATAATGGTTTAGATATATAATGGTTTAGAGGTATAGAGGTATATGGCTAGATATAATGGTATAGATGTAATGGGTAGATATAATGGTTGAAAGGTATAATGTATAAAGATGGGAAACTTAGGGGTAATAAAATAGGTGTATAAAGGTGGGAAATTTTGGGGTAATAAGGGGTAAATTAAAGGGTGATAAACAAGGGGCAGTATGAGGTTGTGATATTGAGGGCAAAGGTTGGAAATGTTATTCAGTGAGAAGATAACTTAATCATTTTTATGTTTGTGCAGGGGAAAGCATCAGATGCAACCGAGCAAGGCCCGTCCATTTCACCTCAGGGAACTGTTACAGGAGTTCCCGAGAGTGGCAAGGCTGGTTTCAAGCTATGCCCCAGGACAGGTTGGAACGAATGGAATGCATGTTAGTCCATCCATGCACCGGGACAGTCTTTGCATAGGGCATCGTACCTGTCGTGGATCCATCTGATAGTGTTAGTGATCAGAGGTTCGAAGATGAGCATCTGGGTGTTGGTATTGTGAAGATGCTTGCACAAGTAGACACCATCATATCCCAAGGTTCTTCTAATGATTTGTTGTATGCTCGGGTCGTCTGGAATCCCAGTCCAACTAAGGTGGCCAATTAGACACATTAGAGACAGAGGGGGTGCATGTATAGATGTCCAAGCCCATGATGGATCCAATATTGCATGCCAAGAATCTATGGAAGATGAGCTGGTCGAGGAGCCTCCATTATTGATAAGGAAGAGGTGCTATGCGTTTCATAAAAGGCAACCACAAAAAAACAGAGGTTCGAGAGGTGCATGCTAAGAGATGAAAGAAGAGCTGCAACCAAAGAGAACTTGGAGGCTGTTAGGGGGCAAGAGTGTTGTGGCTTGGATTGCACTGTTCACTACTCAGTCGAGGAGCTTGTTGAGATAAGATCTCAATGTATTGGACAGCTTCAGAAGGACAGAATTACATATATGTACGCACTATGTGGGAATGCATACTATGATGATGTGACATGGATTCTTCTGTATCAGTTGAAAGGCCAGACATAGGGTTTGTATGAGGATTTTGAGATGGATTCTTGGCTTGAGCAAGACTTCCTTTTATAGGTATTGGGAACAAGTCAGGAATGGAGCTAAGGTGTTCACACCCATGGCAATGCTCTGACTCTAAGACCCAAGGCAAATACATTGAGAGTCATTGCTATATTCAAAAGCTTTGTCAGGTACATGTCCCAGTCCATGCCCCATAAGTCCAAGGTGAATGAGCAAGGTGGTCCAAAGAGTATTGCCACAACATTACATCCAAAAGGAATGTTTGAAAGAGGTAAAAGCTATTCTAGAGTTCACTGGGTCGGCCACTCTCACAGTCATCATTTAGCAGGTTATGGGCTCCACTTTTCTAACGCGGTTGTCTTGCAACACATGCCCTTCACAAAGTTCAATACTTGCATTCAACTGAAGGACACGCTTGCATTGACTGCAATAGAAAAGGAAAGAATGGCAATAAGAGAGAAATTTGCAGACCATCAGTCTGAGCAGTTGGCTTGCAGGAAACTGTATCGACAGTGGAGAACGTTCTCTCAGATGCAGCCTGATAGGTTCTTGTGCATTATTCATGACAAGATGGACCAACACAAGACCTTCTTGCCCCATCTGGATCCCTTGCCGAAGCATTGCCAAAATGCCTTCTAACTGAAGGAAAGTTTGGCAGGTGTTCTCACACTTGGTCATGGTGCAGGAACCTATGGCCATTTCGTGCTTGACCTATGGAAGGATGATCCAAATTTCCATGTAAGTTGTAACGGACCTAGCATCTTAGGGGGAAACTACAGTGGACTTTCTTATGAGGAAGAATGGAGTAATTATTAATGCCATGTACATGCACAGTTTATATGAGAGATATACCAGTGGTTTATAATAAATTAGGTGAACTAAATATCTTAGTGCATGTGATGGTGGAAGGTGAATCTTAGTGCATGCGATGGTGGAGCTTCTCTAAGGCGATGGATTGTAGAGGGAGTCAATTGCATGCAGTGATCTGGGAGCACAGTTGGAGCTGAGGAAAGGAGCAAACGCAATTCCAGGTGGGGATCAAGTCTTACACCTGGGGTTTTGGTGTGTGGTTAAGTTGAGATTTGATTATAGTAGTGATTGTTTTTAGGCTCAACACAAACTTAGAATATATTCATGATCTCTAGTTGTGATACTGTCATTGTGATTTATGCTTTTATGCTGGGGTCATTTTATATCTCTGAATCCATAGAATTTCTTGAGCTCATATGAGATCTGATAGATTTGTTACATGTAAAAAGAAGGGAAAAAAGTAGGGAATGAATTGTATCTTGAAGGATTAATCAGAATAATGCTGTAAGAATAGACCTTTGATAGAAAAAAGCAGAAATTCTACAAACTGTTGGAAGAACGGCATGAAATCTTGATCACAGGAAATGTTTTAGATATGCTGGAAAAGCCTGGATTAGGGCTGGAATAGGCCGATTTGGGTCTAAAATGGGCCGAAATGGATCTAAAAGGAAGAATTTTTGGTAACAGAGATGAAATCCGGCAGCAAAAGTTTGCCAGAATAAGCCATTTTTTCATAACACTATGGCAAAAAATGGACCTGCATTTAATAGATCTGGAGCTCACATAGATCGATTTGATCCGGGGTTGCATTCTGTGGATGAATCGAGAAGATCCAAGGAGCAAATGGCTGTCATCGATCTGTGCATGCCGCTTTCCTGTAAAATAATAAAAGTTCGGGTTAGAATAGAACAGAAGAGATTCGTGTTGTTAATGTTTTCCTTTTTTCTATTAAATTAAAAATCTAAGGTTTTAGAAAGGGAAAGAGGGGTTTGTAATTATTTTTTTTTTTTAGCGCAACAGCCCAACTAGGGGTCTTAAGTTATCTGAAAGCCTAGCCTATCCACGTGTCCTAAAAATTGACTTCGCCTGATTCTAAACCCTTTGATTTTGATCTAAACTCAGGAGCGGTGGATAAAAATAGGAAGCATCGCAACGCTTGGAGAACGACGCCGGTCTCTGCTTTAGTTGCCATCGTTTTGTGCCTTTTGCTTCTCTTGCAGTCTCTTGCAGCGTCTAATCTTCCTGGCTTCTTTGGTTTAACATTTTCCCATTTTTCTTCCATCGTTTTGAGGCTTCTCTTCGATATGATATTTGTTGTTTTATTTCATTTGTTCGGGTCGCCGCTTTCATCCGGCATCTGTTGTCTTTTTTATTTATTTTTTGGGGCTTATTTTGCTGGCTCTTCTTCAGCGGCCCCTGCTTCTGTGGTTTCATCGACTTCAAGGTTCAAGAAGCATCAAATCTGTTTCTATTTAGGTTGTGCCTAGAGCGGACATTTTTTTTATTGTGGGCCCTAATTCATTTACTCGCCGTGTCGGGTTAGTCCTAGCATCAGGGCATAAGGGCTCTCTGTTCTGCAGCTTCAAGGGCACCGAATTCTGGTTTTTTCCGGAACAAATCTTTGGAGGCACCAAACTCTGGAATAAGTTGCAGAATTCTTTTTCAATTCGCTTACCCTGTTCTAAGCAGAATACTTGTTATTCCTTGTGCTCATTTGGATGCCAGGGTTTGCATTCGGGATTATTCTGTTATGAGAGGGTTTTTCTTTGAGATTGGGTTATTTTGTCAGCAGTTGCCTGTGCACTCTTCTCACTGGTTAGGCAAAAAGAAGTTGTCTCTGTACTCTTCCCGCTGGACTTCTGGTAGTTTAGAGGGATGCTATGCCATGGATGTTGCGGATTTTCATCAAGTCGATATCTTGGACATGATTTTTGATGTATTGATTACTGCCATGTTCCAGCGTGTTTGTTTGCAGATTGAAGTGAAGATAGAGTTATTTCCACCGTGTTTGTTTGCAGATTGAAGTGAAGATAGAGTTATTTCCACAAGTGCCAAAAATGGTGATTCTTTATAGGTATGGTGACTATATTTTATTGCTATTTACTTGCTGGGGAATAATATAAGTTCATGCCTGCTACTGTGATGCTGCAAATGCAATTGCCTTTCAAATAGCTACTGATTTAGATGATAATGCTCCCCAAGAACCATGTTCTTAATGCAATCAACCTCTACGTGTGGAAACTTTTGTTCCTTATATTGGTTTGGGTATTGTTCCATGTGCTAGTTCAGAATTGTTGATGAATTCAGATGATCCTCTTCTTAAGCCTACCATACAAATTCATCCTTTTCAATATCTCTTTCTGTACCATGATATGATGACAAATATTCCTATTAGTTCTACATATTTATTGTGTTTGGAGTGTGATGCCCTGCAGCATGACAGAGTTTATAATAATGAAAGCACTCTTAATATCTCTACTATGAATTGGCTGTAAAATGGATGCGTCTAATGCCTGCAATCAGCCTCAATGAAAACTGCAATAAGTTCATAACTTTCTTTGATAGGTAAAGAGGATTTACTTTTAAAGCTTCTTATTTTAGCTGAGTAAGCTGCATGTTTTTGCAAACGTGAGCATGATAGACTGGAAGGCATAACCAAACGAAAAGCGATAGAGATTAGACAAATGATTGACTCTGTTAAAAAGGATTTATTACCTCTGAAGCAGCTTTGTAAAAAAGTGTGTCATATTGGGCTTTTCCTATTCTTTTATGATCAGTAAATTCAGGTACATTTTGTTGTTTTCTATTCAGGAGAAAGAGCTCAAGGAAGCTCTAACTACATATGGAGAGAAGAACAGGATGAAGAACGAGCTTTTTAACAAGTTAATGGAGGTGGGATTGCTTACATGTTTATATGTTGGCATGCATGGCATCATTTGTTTATACAATAATTGGTATATCTTCTTCTTGGTTAGATTTTGATCGTTGAGTATGCGCATTACCTCCATGTTCCATATAAAGGTTAATATGCCCACATGTTCTAGCTTTTGGGCAGGAGGAACTCTTGCCAGTCAAGCTTGTACAGTAATGTTGAGAAGAATACTTCAATAAGTCCATGTACTAGTTAAGCCTCGACTGTTTCAAGAAACATTTAGAAGGGAGTTTGACGGAGGGAGTTTGCATCGTCCTCGTTTGAAAGGGAATCCTAGCCCTGAGCTTGATGGCAGTGGTATTGGGATTGTTGAGATGTTGTTTATGTCTAATATTTTAGCATTGATTGGAGGAGGCCAAAACCCCCGATATTCTCATAACAAAGTGATGATTTGGGATGATCATCAAGGTAGGTGTATTGGGGAATTATTCTTCAGAAGTGAAGTTCGCGCTGTCATGTTCCGAAGAGATCGGATTGTTGTCCATCTTAGAGCAGAAGATTTATGTGTATGATTTTTCAAACTTGAAAATACTGCATCAAATTGAGACTATAGTCAATTCAAGAGGGCTGAGTGCCTTTTCATCTTCCACAAATGCATGTGTACTCGCTTGTCCTGGATTGCATTGAGGAGAGGTAAGGATTGAACCATATACTGCAAAGAAAATAAAACTTGTACACGCACACGATTCTCTGCTGGCATGCTTAGCTTTGAGTCAATTGGGAGCTTGCTTGCCACAGCGAGTACGAAAATTTCAATACTGCGGATGGGACAAAGTTGCAAGAGGTACAACTTTAGGACCGTAGTAATCTCCATGAATTGTTCAGAATAGTCTCACTTAAACTCCAATTAGAGAGGTTTACAACTCAATTGTCATATGCATGAACTCTGAGATATTGTGCACAAGAATTGCATATCAATATGTATGGGACCTGTCTTTGGATCATTGAAGTGAAAGATCTTATGAGATACACATTGGCTGCTTATAGCATTGGCCCATTATGGACATATGGAAATGTTCTGAAGAAGACTTAACTTGTCTTATTCGTGACCTATGTACAGCTAAGGCATGGAGCAGATCGAGCTGATGTGTATAGCATGACATTCTCACCTAATTGTCAGTGCTTTGTGCTTTCTAGTGGCAAAGGAACAATACATGTCTTCTCTCTGTGACTGCCATGGTCTTTGGCCAGAAATGCGATGAGCGTTGACAGATCATCCAGTGCTCCTCTGGGGACAAAGGCAGATGCATCTCCAGGCCTTGGTAGTGGTATCTTTTATGCAGGCTCTACTGTTGTCCCTTGCAAATGCAAACACTGGCTCGTCACTTTCGTTTATGAAAGGTAAGACTTTTATCGCATCATATCTTAAAATATTTTGTTTTGTTCGTAAGACCTCATGCTTCTCTTTTAGGTCCTTTTAAGCTTGCCATTTATAGGAACTCCTTATCATCCAAGCACCTTGCATGTAGACTATTCTTAAAGTTTAGAAAGTTGGTTATGGCATTTGTTATAATATGCTTGTGTAATCCTGAGGGTGATGCATTCTATGTTATGCAGGTGTGTTACCAAAGTACTTCAGTTCTTACCAAAGTACTTCAGTTGTGAATGGTCATTTGCACAATTTTGCCTAATAGACAACACACGTGCAATTGTTGCTTTTGGGGCACAAAAGAATACTATTATTATTGTATGCTCAAATGGGAGGTAGGTTTTTTGTTTAAGCCCATTTTGCTTTTCATTATCTTTTCACATGTGTGCATACTAATGTGAGATCAAATGTTCCTAGCTACTATAAATGTGCGTTTGATCTAATACAAGGAAGGGGAAAGGTGCAGAAAGAATTTGCAAGTTTCCTGAATTCTGAAGTTGCGAAGTTGAGTAGGGATTCACAGTGCATGTTTTGGCTTATATTATTTGCGGGGATTTTGTACAAGGTACGTAATTCTCTAAATCTTGCATGGATGTCAACTTTATATAAGTAATGATTTTCTTACATGATACAAGTGCAATGAGGAAGTGGAAGATTTCTCTCTTTTTGTGTCACAGCTGTTGTGAAGATGGCACACACGTCAGTGAATGACATCCAGAATTTTGTATAGGTTATTACGGGTTAAATTGTACCTTTGTAAAGGACAACTAATTTTAAATATATGACAGACTTGGTGTGAACTGTTCTTTTTCCACGTTTGTTTTCCCTTTCTCCGTTTCTTTTTTCATTGCAAGATGGTCGGTTTCAGTCATGGCTGCCAACCTCTGAGACACATGGGTAAATACCTCTCGGTTGTGAAGCAAGGGGACAAGTGTTGGGAGCCTTTTATCATGTTGATTTCTATCTTGAACAAGATCAGTTCCAATGCCCACATAATTCCATGCACATGAGTAGGAAAAAAGGTGCCGTTAGAAAGCAGTTTTGTGATGGTTCAAATGGTAGGACTAAGGGCATTTTATATGCGCCTTTTATACGTTAATTATCCGCTATTTCATTATGAACAATTTGTACAACAAACCCTTATTTGCAACAAATAGTTGTAACTTTAATTGCGTATATTTAGGGCGCATCCCTGATAAAGAAAAATTGGGTTTGCCATGTCACCGGAACGGGGTTCCTACAATTTGTCAAGGCGCATACCATTTCCATTACTGAGCGTTACCATGGCTGAACTTCAGTTTCTTGGAGGGCATACACGACAAACCGTTACCATGGCTGAACTTCAGTTTCTTGGAGGGCATACACGACAAACCGGAATTGAGCTAAAAACAAACGTAACTGCTACTGGACAAAAAAAAGCTTGCTAGAAGACAAAGCCAAGGCCTGAATTGGGAAATTCGGAAGTCCTCAAGGACTTTCGAAGAAAGGAAAGGTGGTCTCGACTCGTCAGCAAAACTCCGTTGCGTTGAAGCTCATGGGAATGGTTTTTTCGTGAATGGGATTGCCATCTGGGAAAGTCAGGCCTGGATTTCGGCCTAATGGGGATGCGCTCTTAACCTCTTCTTCCAGCAGCATGGACGCTTCATTGTGGCATTGTTGGTTTTTTTTCGTTAAAATTGCTTTGGCTTTTGGATACGACTTTTTTTTCGTTTTTAGCTTAAACAGCTTATGGATTGTCCAAGACTTTTCTTTAATCTCCAGAAACACATAGCAAATTGCTGGGTGCAAGATCTCCCAACAAACCAACAAAATCGATGACCACCACCCTACGGTTCAGGGCTTTTAATGTCATGAGTAAGAAAAACAATTTCGTTGGCTTGATAATAAAATATAACCCAAAGAACTGGTAGGCATTAAGCAATTTGTCATTCCCAAACCAGTTTTCATGCCAGAACAAAAATGATGCCAGGTGAGCAGAGGACCTTGCAAGTAATACTAGCAAGGAAGAACAATAAGATTGGTGTCTAGCAAGGATGGAGATGTTCATTTATAAGCATTTGCTTGTGAAATGCTCCAATTGATTGAACATTAGACATAGAAGGGGAGACAACGAATTCAAGAAAGATCCTTTTGTCTCTCTATGGCCTATTTCCTTTGGATTTTAAAGTTATGGCAAATACCCATCTAGAATACTAAAAGGTTTCCACTTCCAATGGATCTTTAATAGCTCAAAAAAGCATTTGTTGCTCTGAAAGAAGACAACTTATTTGTAGAGAATCCTGAGCTTTCGAGCCTCATTTGACAATATTCCACTGAATCGTCTGTTTTGCCTTCAGATCGCGTCTAAAACAAAAAAGTATTGGCTTTTTAAAAGAAGAAGCAAAATATAACAACATAAAAAGCTAAAGCATTTATTAACCTACAGAATATTATTAATTCTTTCAATCTATCCTTTCAATACTTTCAATCTATCCTTTCAATATCATGGCTGAATGGTTCTTTTTTGTTTTGAAGGACTTTGTCTATTCATCATCATATCACGATTACATTCTACTGCACTTTATTCTACAGATCACA
>JAANSK020050020.1:12764-28072 GCA_011763485.2 Isoetes engelmannii
GTCGTCTGTCAAGACTTATAGTCAGTCATCTTTTAATTTCCTTTGGCTGGCTTCGCGTTATCGTGGATGCCCATATAACTGATAAGTAATGATCTGCTGTCAGGTTTATGAGCAGCTTGCAATCGCTTATATACTAGAGGAAGACATTGTGATTGTCAAGGTGGATGCTGATGCTCACAAGGATTTAGCTACAAGTAAGGAAAATATAGTTATGTGCTTAAAAAATAAGACATTTTGTGATGTTCCAATGCTGATTAAAATTGTAAACAATTATGGCAGATATAGTGTTCAAGGATATCCAACTCTTTAGTACCTACCTATTAGTCCAAGCTCATTTTAAGATGAGAATTTGTTTGTTTTGGAAATAAATGATGATATTATGAACATTGGCCAATTCACAAATTTTGATTTCTTTGTGTGCACGCAAACCATATCATTTATCGCATTGCATGTCATTTCTTCTTTCTAATCTTTTGGGGTTCTGTTGAGACAATAACAGCAGTAAGCTGCCAATAGACCGACGGAAGGGGCTATATGCTACAACCCATGTCATAGAAAGTATTTTCAACGTCTCTATTGTCTTTTGAATTGGAAATCAGAACAAAATACTCTTACATTTGTTTTTTTATCAGCAGGAGAATTCATTTTATTGAATAACCTTATTCACAAACGAATCTAGCCTTATGGAGAGACACAAAATAAATAGCAGCCACACGTCTATAGGACTTCCATATATTCTCCTAGCTACGTTATACTATTGAGGTACTGGCTTTGGAACAGGCATAGAATTTTCTTTACAACTTGATCTGCATGGATTTCAATTAAAAATATGGTAAATTGAAGAGAAAATTTTGGAATGGAGTATGTAACCAAAATATTCTTTCCACCAACATGCATGTAGAAAGATTGTTTAAATACTTTGCAATTTGAATGTGCAACCATCCTCAAACATGTACTTTGTTGTCTATATTTGGTTAATTAAATGATTTCGAAAATAAGATATGTACATGTTTTTGTTAAACAAAGTATATGTATTATTGGTAACCCCAATGTGATAGCTGAAAGACATTCAATTTTGCAAGTTCAAAACAAGGCACATAGATATCCATCATGTGCCAAATCATGTCTTATAAAAATGGATTCGTTTGGGATACACAAGTCAACTATAATCAACTATAATGGTGATTGTGACCCACCTTTATATTTCACACATTCTTGGCTAGACGTTCATATTTTTAAAAAGGAAAAAAAAAAAAAAAACAACCATATATCATACCAGCCATCCTAATAATATCCACCCATAAACAATTTGGTCTCTTCGAGTGAAATAAAACATTCAATTTCAGTCCATTTGTGCACTTTATTACATCTAGCAATTCCACACGTGCATGTTTAATGCACGGCATCCCCGGGCATACGTTTCTAGTCTGCAATTATTTTGGCAACAATCTTGTAAGTGGTATTAGTTAGAGAAATGGGTTTCCACTCATTCAAAGCCTGAGGATTAGATTGATACGAGTTGCTGCAAGAACTCCTTCTGCATCCACTCTAGTTCAGCAAAACTAGAGAATGATCCAGAATACAAGGAAAAGAAAATGTAGTTCTCCACCCAACCGGATCTCCAGGTGCTAAGAACTGGCAAGTTAAAGCAATGCTAAAGGCAATGGCAATTCTCTGGCAAGAATTCTTAAGACTAGGAAAGGATTATTCAAGCGATATCAATGGGTAAGAATCCATTGAATGGATTGCCGAAAACTGATGCAGAAGAGCCGAATTGCAGAATCAGGAGTGCTGGAGTAGTAACCGGTGATGCTGGAGCTGAGTTCGATGCAGATAAGGAGCTGTCGCTAATGGGAATTTCGCTGAACAGGTTTGTTAGCTCTTTTATAACAATTCGTCCTTTTGTAAAAGGAACGTTTTGGCGTTTAGAGGTATTTTAACGTAAGAATTAATGTTGGCTATTTAGCCGTAAATAACTTTAATTTGGTAAATAATAGTGATGCTATTTACACCAATGATCCCTTGCCAGTATATTGCCATTATACTGCCTTGCCTTGCCATAATATTGCCAAACTTACACACCTATACTGAGACCACACCCCCAAGCTACCGTATTCATATCAGTTCTTCCCTTTCGAGAAGTAACTGACTTCAGTTGTAACCACAAATTAAACACCAATTTAATTTGAGTTTCGTGCGCATCAACTCATTCCCATTGTACATGAGCACCAACTGAATCAATTTTAGGATCCATAGGCTAGGATTTATGATCGCAAAAATAACATCAACTATTTATTATTATCATAGTAATTATGGCTAGGGATCTAAATTAAATTACAGAAAGGATTGAGTCTAACTACAAGGATTTAAATTATACTAACAAGAAGCAAGTTTCTAAGCTCAGGGGATACTTATGGCACCAACCATAATAGTGTGCATATACTAGTGGCACAATCCGAAAAAGAAAGCATCTAAAGATTCTAAACACAATCTTTAATAAACTACTATTTACAAGATGAATGGTAAACAATCTGCAATTTTCCCTTCTCATGCTCCATATATGCAACATGAACTGCTTTCTTTTCAGATTTAATCTTTTCAGCTTCAGAATTGTCCGGAACAATTTCTTCTATATGAACATTGTGCATCTTCGCTTCAATACTTTTCTGAGATTGCAGAGCAGTACAATATCTTTGGAAATGATTTCCACCACAATGAAAACATTTTATATCCTTCGGTTTGCCCATACTTCCCTTCTTTTGTTCAGATGGATTCTCAGAAGGTTCTATTTCCATTTCTTTTCGTCTTCTTCTCTTTCCCTCGTTATCCTTATCTGGATTGGGATATGGTTGCCATGGATAGCTTCTCTTTGCTTTTGGATTAATCTTTAGCTCAGCAACTGATGCATATGTGATGGCATTTCTTAACTTTTCAGAAGTCTCTGTCTTATTCCAGCCTGCAAGAAATCAGATGAGCTCCACGATTCTTCAGGCTTCAGTTTCTCCAGCGTTATTTATCAAAAAAACACAAGAAATTTTGTCTGTCTTTGAGAATCAGGATCAACTTCCTAAGATGATCTATTGCCACTTCGTCCATTTCATTTGTGGCAACAAAATATGCTTCTTTATGATTGCTCTACCAATAGATTCGACTTCTGCTATTCCTGATTACTTTGTTGCAAATCTACACACCCTGAAGGCTACCTGCACAGATCCAGCACTACACACCTATCGGATGCTTCATGTTTCGCTTTTTACACCTAAATCTTATCTTCTGTTTGCAGCCTGTGTCGTTTTAATCCTCCTTATTTTCATCGAATATTTGCCTCTTCATCTTTATGCATTAAATGGGTAAGAACTTAGGTTACGGAGCCTTAAATTAGGATTCCAAAACTTACTGGGATTCCAAAACTTAGGTGCTCCACAAAAAATATTCGATGTAATGTTTGAAGAACTGTAACAACCGTGGATATGGTGGATAAAACAATGCAGCATATCTTGCAGCTTGTAAACTTGGCGAACTGCATCTGCTTAGAATGGGTCTGCAAATTTGGTAAAGTGGTTCTGCTAAGCATAGGTCTGAATCCTAAGACATGGAGCAGCAGAGTTGCGGTTTGCAACTTTGTAAAAAAATTCCAAGATGAGAAAACTTTTGGAGCAATCTGGAGCTCCATGCATTATGCCATGCCAGCCTGTAAATTTGGGGAATTGCATTTGCTTAGAATGGGCGTCATCTTGATTGCCATTTTGTGATTGCATATTGCTTGGGATGAAAGCTTCAAGAGGCACATCCATGTAATTGAAAAAATGTAAGGTCTATCTCAGCAAATTGTAAGTGATTTCTTTTATAAATATTCATCTTTTTTCTTGGATTCAATATGATATTCCAGATCATTACCCTTTTATCTCCACTCAAAACTAAAAAGCATCAAACAGCAGCGACGAAAGCCGCCGCGAGAAATTCTTTCTAATGGAATATAGAACATCTATGAGTTCAGTTAACAAAAGTACAATACCTAATGGAACTGATCAACTGAAGCCTGATGAGAGAAGGATTGGTATTATATTTGATAGCAAATAAATATAACAACATCCCATCTTGGCTTACATATTTGTAAGGGTTTCCTTTCTTATGCCCCATAGCATGTTGGGTGGGTATGTGTGTAGTGCACAATATCTATGAGCACAACGTTCTCCAAAAGGACCTCAAATCATACCTACGATAATTTTGATAATTATCCAACTGGTATAAAGATATAAATAGATTTCTCCATCGTCTTGGGGAGTTGCATCCAAAGGTAGGTTCAGAGAATGTTCTACTTAACAGCTTTTTAATGGTAAAATAAGCAGAAGATATATTACAACAAGAGTCTTCTTGCACTGTGTGCCTGTGGTATGATCTTGAATATGATTCACCATGTTGACCTTTGTTGCTTTAGGTATGCATTTCTCATATTTTTCCACTATCTCCACAACGTTCTGCATCAAAATAGCATTAAAAAAAAAAGTAAGAGCAGTGGAAACATGAAATTATTGAAGTAGATTAGCAAGAACTATATTATTAAAAGGGAAAATTACCAAAATACCATTAAAATTTGCCAAAACTACCAAAAAGCCAATAAATCCAGTGGTATTTTGGGAAAATTAGTGATAACATTTTTCTGTTGATTTGAATGCAAATGTGCCCTTCATATGAATTGTAGATTAAGCTGAGATTTGAATGCAAATGTGCCCTTCATATGAATTGTAGATTAAGCTGAGATCTTTTCAACGAGCATAAGATCGTCCGAATTAGATTTGAAAATTTCAAGTTATAAGCTCTTGAGTTCTTCAAAATTTGAGAGATGAAAAATCCCATAACTTAAGTTTGTGGCCTTAGAATCGAATGATCTTATGCTCGTTGGAAAGAACTCAGTTTAATCTACAATTCATTTGAAGGGCACATTTGCATTCAGATCAACAGAAAAATGTTATTACAAATTTTCGCAAAATACCATTGGGTTTAATGGTTTTTTTATTTTGGCAAACTTTAATAGCATTTTGGTAATTTTCCCTTATTTTAAAATTGTAAGTAGTTTAAAAGTAAAATTCTAGAAAGGAAAAAGCTATATTTGGAAACTAAAGTAAAACCAATGCAAAAAACGATGAGGTAAAAAGGGTGACAGCTCCAAGAAAAATAAAAACTTCCCCAACTACCATGAGCAATTACCTGCATTTAAAATGTCCAAGAATAAATTTCCAAAAGGATGTAGAAACAATTTCAAAACCAACCCTTACTCATCTAGGTGTTAACAAAAGCTTGCACACCAGGACAACTCTTACTCATCTGGGTGTTAACAAAGGCTTGCATGCCAGGAAGCTCTTGCTCGGTGAATGTGAATCTGCACAAATGTGGCATAAACAATAGTAGAAAGAAGGATTTGGCACAGACCTACACTAGCAAATTACCCGCAGTTGCATGTTTAGGCCAATTCCAGGGAATATCCAGCCATACTTCAATATATACCAAGAATATTCCTACCCAGAAATCTGTCTCTGATGCATTCTTTCTTGGCATAGAGCTGTAGTTGTAGTTTGTCTTTGGTCCGCTTTTTCTTTTATTCCAGTAAATTGTTTGAAGTCAGTGATATGCCAAGAATGCAATCCAGCTATAATCTAATCCAAAAGAAATAAAACCTTCTCCAGAAGCAAAAAAAGTAGGAAACCCCTTCTCAAAGATAACATATGTAGTAAATTTTAAAGTCAGTAATATGCCAAGAATGCAATCCTGCTATAATCTAATTCAAAAAATATAAAACCTTCTTAAGAAGCAAGGAAGGAGGAAACCCCTTCTCAAAGATAACATGTAGTAGCACAATGGCCATTTATTACACGCCTTCCAATGTCTCATTTTACATGAATGTGTAGCTTTTTCTGCAGCTAACAGAGGCTGCACCGGCAGACTGGTAGGGGTCTGAGTACATATACTAACATACAAATTAGGAAACTGATCGAGAGCATGTAATAAGCACATGCAGTTTGCAACAAGTCATATGAACTTACCTATAAGAACATATAAAATTGAACGAAGCATCTTGATATCATCAAGTTACCAAAGATGCATAAAAACTTTAGGCAGATGAACATGCATACCATAAGCACATTCCTTATCCTCATTGTTCCTCCCTAATAAACTGGTGTGCAAAGTGAAAACCAGCCTGAGGATCCAAAATACGTGGTGACCAAAAATAGTGCCATCTTCTCGATGGCTTTATAAATATCCTTAAATATCAGTTAGCAGACTCTTCCGCTGTAAATTACTTATTCAACTTTTCAAGTAGTGTGCGCCATCGTGGGGGCTCTTCCTCAAAGATATACGTCAAAGGTGCCACAAGCACACCACTACCAGACATCTGTGAATGTTTTAGAAATGAGGATTACAGAGATAAAAGAATTAATTGTTAGAATTCACGAACAACCAACATATGGCTTACCCCTCTCAGTATCTTCACAGAACTGTATAAATCTTTCTTATTTACACAGACTGATACTGCAAAATAATTGATTTTAAGACTATCCTCATGATTATACACTGGACTTACAGTTGGTCCCTGCGTGATGTAACTTCATAGTTGTTAGAACATCTTTGACCCTCTATGACTGTGCCCCTTTATAGCCGATAGCTTTTACCTGTAAACCTGAAACATGTCTATTCTCCAAAACTCGTGAAGCGACATCTTCAGCAGAGTCACCCCGCATGTTCACCGTCACCTACATGGCATCCAGGACCAGTGATGAAACATTACGATATAAAGTCACTGATTTTGGAAATAAAATTAGCCAACACCGTCATTGATAGTATAATAAAGAGATCGAGCACTCTACCAAAAATTGATCCCTAGCTCTAAGATGTGCATCCAGACGTTCAAGCATTTCATGTACAGCCTCCAAGGCTCCTGGGCGCTCCAATAGTGCTTTCCTATTAGCAATTAAAACGCCCTGAAAGATTTAAGATGGTGGCCTTCAGTTTAAAAAGACATTACAACATATTTTCTGGAAGTAATTGCTTACCTGACTAGACATAACTTTGCCGCCTTCTATTTCCTTAAGATTATTTTCGCGAAGTGTTGTCCCACTGCTAACAAGGTCCAGAATGGCATCTGCTGTACCCATCTGTCACATATAGAATATCATCGACGGAATATACAAATCCTTCATAAATAATAAAGTTCCCAAAGCAGAGCTTTAGTTTGGGACCACGGTTGATACAATAAAGATTGGATGTTGAAAAGAAAAGCTTTGTAGATTTTGCCCGTAGTATCCATTGACATGCTGGGACCTGGGCCATATCCTTTGGGGCTTATACATCAACATACAGAAATGTATTTTCACAAGGTAAAACTCTCTTCCACAGGGTATTGGTTGAGGCATTCAAGAAGGTTTCCCATTTCTAAGCGACATGGCAAGGTAAGCCTGTTGATGTTTTGTAAGACATTCTTGTATATTTGATTAGAAAGAAGCAGCTTGAGCTAGAAAGTGCAAACAAAGATTTGCACCAAGTCACATTTTTTCGACTATAAGCATGCTTTACTGGTGGGAGAGAATAGGTCTGAAGTCTTGCTTTACTAGGTATTTTGTGCGCTCATGACAATGCAGACATGATAAAAGGAAACATACAGAGAATTTGACACATGCACACAATTTGACCCCTAACAGATGCATTAAGAATGTGCTGAAATTAATGGATCTTAGCCAGAGCAGGGCACAAAAATCTGGAAAAAACGAATATGAGAAGATCTTACTGCTGGTGCAGCCTCTAGTGCGCCATCAGCTGTGGAAAGCTTCACATGTTTGAATCCTTTTTCTTGGAGGTACCGCTGGCCAAGCTGCAAATTTAATCACGTTTCATAAGCATTTTTCTTCTTTGTTTGCATGTTCTAACACATTAAAAATTTATATTTTTGGCGTAAGAATTGAAGATATGATGGGAATGTGAACTTGCATAGACAAGGATAAAATGAGATAGACGAAATAGCAAGTCTAGTGAGTGAACTCAGATAGACTACAATAGAGGCATGACTATGACTTTATAGGAGAGCCATATCAGCAACACCTAGGTGGCATGCCTAGTCATCTATGAATAGTGACATATGACATGTCATTTGCTAACATCCCCCCCTGATGACTAGCATGACTGAACTTGAAAAAAACAGAAACAGAACAGAGATTAAAGATGTATTCCCCCGGAGAGAAGAAGCTTTAGAAAAAGCTCTATGATCCTCCCTGAGAATGACCATGGGGCAGCACATGCAAGAGCTGCTTCATCTGACTAAATTGATGTCCTCCAAGAGGTTTTGTAAACCCATCAGCAACTTGATGTTTGGTAGAGCAGTAAGATAGGGAGAGATCCATTTTGAAGCTGCTCTTTGACAAACCACAATTTAATATCCATATGCTTGATAAGCAGATGCATTTTGTAATCTTTGGCGTGAGCAATAGCTCCACTGTTATCGCAGTAAATGGCACCAGAATATTTAACTGACGTGTAACACATCCAGCCCTAAAAAAACTCGTTCTAGACCTAAGATCCAAACACGATTTCGACCATTCAAATTCGAATTTGAATTGACTTGATTTCCTCCTCATCAGAACCGAAAAGACTCCTTCTGATCCCACCTGCTGGAATTCGGCACTCAATTTCCTCCTTGCACTAGGCTCTGATACCATGAAGATATGATAGGAATACGAACATGCATATGCAAGGATAGAATGAGATAGACAAAATAGCAAGTCTAGTGAGTGAACTCAGGTAGAATACAATAGAGGCATGACTATGGCTTTATAGGCGAGCCATGTCAGCAACACCTAGGTGGCATGCCTAATCATCTATGAATACTGACATATGACATGTCATTTGCTAACAAGAATCATACTAGGTGATCGAGCACTTACATTTGTAAACCCAGTCACTATACGAAAAGGTCTATCCGCTGTCCATTGAGGCATAGCTGCGAGTTCCTCCACGGATGTAATATCCCCAAATATGCCATAAGTGGGGATCTGCAAATACAGTATTACAGACCAAAATTGAAATGTTTCAAAATCAAAATTTTCTGGATGTTACTTACCCCAAGTGCTAAGTAACATTCACCAAAACCTAATGCATCGTGCAGAACTAGTAAATCTTCGTTCTCCTAGAGTATAACCCAGAAATCAGATTGCAGGGATGTATTTGAACTATCAATAATGCAAAACTTCCTCATGCTCTTGATAAGCCAAGCATAATTGAATATCATAGCATTATTACAAATAAAATTGCCAACTTTACCACTTACTTCACCATGTTCAACAACAACGTCATATCCTACGATGCCTAAATCCACATCCCCACTAAGTATCTTTCTTACTACGTCAGCTTCTCGCTGGAACCATACTTCCAAGTTCTTAAGCTGCCGTGTAAAAACAGCAATATTAACTGCAGAGAATTAGGAGACATGCAGACAACTTATACCACATATAAGCAAAGAAAATAATAAGTAAATCTTTGAGAAAATGATTGTTAATAAAATCCCATTACCTCAGGGATATCCGCAACATATTGACGAGGATTGGGCTTGCGCACCGAAAGCTGACATTCCTGAAGATAAACAGTTTATTCCGTAAAAATACTGACACTATTTAGGGCAAATCAACTTTGACACATTAGCCCTCTTTCTAACCCTATGGCAAATTGGTGTAAGATCAAAAGTGTTGAATAGACTCTATATGCTGCGCGATATATAGTTCTGCATCAAGAAGTCTAGATAGCCTTCTATTTAGCTACTATACACAATATGTAAGACTATGACTCTGATTGTCGTTCTATAAGCTCCTAATCTTTTGAAGCTGAACCAAGAGAAAGAATAGTGATTATGGAATTCTCATTCAGATTAGACCTTGCTGATCTTCTTGCATCAAAACTTAAAAGTGACTAAATTCAAAATGATTGGAGAAAAGAGAAGAATGGTGGATGCTTTGGCAAAGAAACAATCACTAGCTTTGTCACAACTGAAAACTGCTCACAAAGCAGCAAATTTGGACAAACAATGGAAGTAACGATGTTGTGGCAGATACTCAAGCAAATAGCGATTCTGAGTCTGACCTCGACACCCCTCAGGTAACAGGCCCTGTACAGCTGACGTGCACTATAAGCCGGTGGTAAGGTGATGCTTGGCTGGATTGATAAGACTACGCAAATATACAGGATCTTAAGGTACTGTTAGGTGCTTACTTATATCTTGGCCATTTTACGGCTGATCAATCGCAGTTTTAGCCATATCCAAAAATTGCACGAGAATGAAGCTATTGTTAATGAAGAGGAACATGATATCTTGAATCTATGGCTGCTAATTTCACAAGGTCTAGAGCTACTTCTGCTGTAACAGTCACATCCCATCGAATGGACATTGACAGTACTGCCTCATACACGGATGATGAAGAAGATGTTGAGGAGGAAGAGGAATGTGCGAAAGAGAGTGAAGACGAAGATGGTGATGCTAAAGATGAAGTGGCAGCAATAGCAACACTGCAATCCTGTCCACAATAGCCGACTGAGTTTGATATGCTGCAGCAAAGTTCAGCATGTAGTTTTTCTATTGTCTTCCTACTTAAGTCGTGCTGGTAGCGTAAGTTATTTGTATGTGTGACGTGTCTTAGATGGGTAAGTTTCTCAAAACTGATTAGCAACTCGAATCTTGCCGTAGAGCTTCTAGTCCTTTCTCCTGATTAGACTACGTTAGGTTAGTTTGGTGCTAGTAGAGCTTAGAAGAGGCTGGCGAAAAATTTTGCAACTTGAAAAAATCCCAAACCTTCAAGAGGGCGAGAGTCCCTTCTGCCATCCGACCTTTGCTCGGTAATCCTAAGCGCACCACTTTACGCTGTAAACCCAGATTCAAATTTCCTGCAAACATGGATCAGGATGTAAGTAACCAATAACTAAGGCGCCATTCAGCTGGGCATGAACTGAAAGAGCCCATTCCAACACAAAAAAAACGAATGCAAATGGTACAAGAAATATACATACTCCCAACGGAAGAAAGCTCCAGTTGTGAAACCATGGAGGGAGATGGAGAAGCCATGCAGCATGGTGCCCCACGACCTGCTGAGAGACAATGAGCTGGGAGTCGATTCACAGAGGTAAAGGGTGCGTGGGATTTGGATCCACAAAATGAAGACAAGCCATTGTTAGGAAGGAGCTGCAGCTGCATGGCCGCCGTAGTCGCCATAGCTGTGGTTTTCTGTTAAAGCTTGCTATTAGAGAATTGAAAGGATTAGAAAAAATCAAGCTCAAATAAGAAAACGGTCAAATCTTGTTCAATCCTACACCAGCCTTTGAGATAGATTGTCTAAAGAAAAATAGGAACAATACATCTGAACAGCATTCTCCTCTACAATACATCTGAAATACATCTGAAGAAAACATTTTCATTTGAATCATCCAAAAAATTATGGTTATTTCTAGAAAAATACCTCAAAAACGAGGGCCACTAGAGAAATCCATCTCTAGCAAGATCACAAATTCAAGAAGATATTGGAACTAGAGAAATCCATCTCTAGCAAGATCACAAATTCAAGAAGAGATTGGAATTATAGAATAGGCTAGAAAGGATTATAGAATTATCGAATAGGCTAGAAAGGATTATGGAAATTCACAAAGCTTGAAGATTATAGAATCAGTCAATCCACCACAGAGATTATATTTAGGAAGCTTAAGGATAGATTCAGGGGCTTAGGAGCTATTGCCGAATTGAAGAAGAGTTGTGTCCGCCCTTGTTAACCGCAGCTCCACTTCTGTTTCCTCATTGGTCGCATCTCCTCCTCCTTGGTCGTAGGTGTGATAGATAACAAAAGCCACTGCATCTCTCGCTGAGCACCGATGCGGTGGAAACTCTTGGGTCGTATCTTCAGAAGGTCATGGACGAGAGGCATCGGCTCTGTCCTTCTGGCTTGTGATAGCATCTTCGCGTCCAGCATACTAGCAGGTTCATTGCCGCTACGGTTTTTCCCCCGAACAGGGGTTTTTTCATCCGGATCGTAATGCGCCTGTTGTTTCTCTTTGTAAAGGTCGCATATGCCAATTGGTCTCCGTGGACAATAAAAATGTTATTCTATTCCATTCTATATATATAAAAGCTTGCTATCCTTTAGGAAAAGTCACGATGCCTTAAAAGGTCTTGCCTTTAACAGAAAGGCCATTGACTTTTTGAAGCCTTTCTTGCATATACAATTCCCTTGTAGTAATAATAAAGGCTTTTCCTATTTTAAAGAAAGGTCATAGCTAATAAAATAATTTGGCTTATATTTTATAATTCAATGGCTTGACATAAACATTTTGACTTACTTTCTCTTTCTCTTGCTCACATAACCACTCCCCCAAGCACCACCATATCAAGTCCTCCCTTATCCACCTCGATCAAGGAAGTATATTGCAAATTTAACACAACCAAGTCCACACACTCCAGACCTGCCCAGCATTCAATGACATCCGGGCACGGTATGCTCAGGTAGTTTTGCCCGGACAGCCATTGCATGTACTCTTGAACACGGCCTCTGTGGGCTTGTTAGCATCATATCTTTAAGAGATCATGGATGCACGGACTCAGTTAGGTCATTTTGCGGGGCCAGATGCCATTGTTGGGCCATAGGTTGTTGTTGGGCTACCGTTTCTGCCATAACTGGGCAATAGGTCGTTGTTAAGATAGAACGCAGGCTGGGCCATAGGCTGTTGACACAGGTCGCTTTGCAGAAGGAGGTATAAAGAAGCTTAACAGAGGCATGGAAAACATGAAGAAAAATCCGGTGTCTCCATCCAAAGGAGATCCGGATGAAGATGATCAAATTGAAACTCGTTTACTGCTCCTCCACCTTAAGAACGAGATGATTAAGCTGTGGATGGTTGTGGATGAAATTGTAGCATATAACAAGGAGTTGGGGGCTCAAAACAATGAATTGAGGGAAGAACTCCATACGAACATGGAAACCAAGGCTGAAGCTATGCCATTTGACCAAATGATTTCTCAACTGGAAACCAAATTTTCTGGTCTGGTGGCTAAGGCAACCAAGACCCAATTAGAATTGCATCATGAATCTGTTTCTGTGGAGATACATAATCAAGAAGCCTGCTCCAAGAATTTGAAAATATCAGGAATAGCAGAAGAGCAAGATGAATTCCTTTGAGAAACAATGCACTTGCACAACCCAAAACCAATTTCCTATAAGAGAATTGGGAAGGCTGGTTATCATGTGCGAGCAATATTGGTGAAATTTATAGATAAAGGAGCCAGAAATAGGGTATTGAACCATCGTGCATCTTTGAAAGGCCAGAACATTTGGTTTGACTATGACATGACACCTGCTCAACAAGAGGTGAGAAAACAGGAATTTGCAAAAGTGAAGGAAGCACGGGATAAGGGATTCATTGCTTTCTTGGACAAGGGGGGAAGGCGCTCATAACAGAACGGCAAAGGAAATTATAGGGATGCGAGATCCTAAATTTCTTAGCTTGGAATGTGCATGGCTGAAATCAAGCCAAGACAGATGCTACAGTTGATTTGTGGAGAAATGTAGACATGTTAATGTTCATGAAACATGGCAGCATCAAGCAAGCACATTGCTAAATCTTCACGACTTCACTCTATTGGACTCAGTATGGAATCATAATGACACAGGTAAAGGACGAGGTTTTGGAGGTATGGCGGTCTATGTTAGAAAACATTTAGATATGCATATAATGGTGGAACATATGCATAAACACAACTAGTTTTTGTGGCTTAAAGTATAGTTAGATCAGCTATATTCCTTGGATTATGCTACTTTGCACCATTAGACATGCATGTATATGCTCGAGATGACATGGATAGAGAGCACCCATTGCATGCTTTAACATCACAAGCATTACAGTATCAGTCCAAAGGGCTTGTATTGCTGGTAGGCGATTTTAATGTTAGAACAAAGGGGTTGCAAACTTCAACTTTTCTATCAGCAGGAGATCCTATGCTAGATGAGGCTCATGAGCCCCAATTTGTCAGGAATTCCACATATGATGTTAAAAACCAGATGGGCGATTTTTTGTTGGAGCTTGGATGCATCTGTAATCTCAAAATCCTAAATGGCACCTCTCGATACCCAAAAACAAGGACTGCAACATACTTTCCATGGCAAGGAGATAGGGTGGTTGATTATTTATTGGCACCTTCGACAATGGATGTGGTCCAATAATTTCAGATAATGGAGAAGCTGCTTGAGTTGGATCATGCTCCTCTTATGAACAGATTATGGCGCGGGAGGACAGGACTTGTCAGTGTTGCCGCCAGGGGGTTCTTGAGGATGACTGCCATGCTCTGCAGACCTGCCCCTCTTATGAACAGATTAGGGCGTGGTATTCGCAGTTAATGATACCCGGACAGGCATTCCGTCTCCTACTCAACATTGAAGTCGTAGGAACTCTTTTTTTTTTTTTTTTTTTGAAGAACTGAATCCCAAATATATTAAAGAATCATAAAATTACAAGACGAGTGAGGAGGAAGGGGACTGCCCCGAAGGGACAGAAAGACCTCAACACTCCGCAACCACACACCTTCACAGAAACAAAATCTCACTACCTCACAGAATACATACAAAACCAACTCTACACCTCCAAATATCGATACCAGAGAAAACGGGTCACCAACCCTACTCATCCAATGAAATAGACACATATGCTCCTGTACACACATTTCCGTAGTCATCCCTCCCCCACTCTATTTTCTCGCTCCCCAGGGTCATCTTCTAACGCCAGTGGATTGACCCTGACCATAGCCACCTGCCCAACACCGCAGCCAAATAAAGATGGCCTATGCACGTCCACGGAGTCCGGCCCATATACGGGACCCACACTATCTTCTGGGGGACTATCTGCCTGATCCACCCTCACACCTGAAACACCACAGTCAAACTGCCGCTCATCACCACCTGCCACCTTATCGGCCCAGGACGCAGACACCAATCGAGCTGCGCCGTGACCCGTAACTGCCTGCCTGACACAATGGCCACCCCCAGCCTGGGCATCCAACCCACCCCCAGGCCTCTGCTCAACAACATCAACAAAACCAGATGCACGGCGCTTCCCGGAACCACCACAGCCGTCCACAGCATCACTAGAGAAACCACCAGATCCTCTGCCTGCCTGGTATCCCCTGCCCCTACCAGGTGCTACCTCACCAGCCTCATCTGCCTTGGAAGGTAACACTACAGATGGGACTATGCGCTGGATCTCTGAACCATTAAGAAGCTTTAACTGAAACAGAAAATGCC
>JAANSK020050021.1:0-17250 GCA_011763485.2 Isoetes engelmannii
TATCGAGAAACATTCTCGACTCGCCAGTCGAGAAAGGAAGGCAGCCAACCATTCTCGACTCGCGAGTCGAGAATGGAGTCGAGGTCTAAGAAGGCTTGAGAAAGGGGGAGTCTTCTCGACTCGCGAGTCGAGAAAAAATGAAGGGCTTGACAAAGGCAAATGTGCCCTTGCTTCCCGCACTCTACGAAGCTCCTCCCCCCGGCTACTGAGCTGAGCTAGCGTAAGGTCTTCCTGGACAGAGAAACTGGTATTCCGAAGATGGCTAGAATCCTCACCATGTACCAGATGTGGGAGGGTCCGTTGCATGGTTTGCAGTCGACTGCACCATGAAAACCCAATGGCTGAAGCAGGATACCTGTTGCGGGTGCTGGCAGCAGAGGTGTGATAGCAGATCGCAGTGAGAACGTAAAGGATCATGTATAGATTGCTTCAAATTGTTGCATCAGTTAAAGAATATAGAGCGAGAAGGCGACCAAAGTATGGTGGCTAGTGATGTGGATTTGCGTTCTGTCTGGGTATAAAAACCCTATGACTGCCAAATGTTTAGGTCTGATATATAGCTAGAGAAGTCGAACCTTTCGTGGGAGAATTTGCACATACCACCAATTCTAGAGATTTTAGACTGAGTGCTTATCCATGAACATCTACAACATTCCAAAACATTCTATGTTGGCTTTTTGTGAAGTCCCAGGAAAACTTTCTAATTTTAGATTGAAGTGCTTATCCATGACCATCTAGAATATACCCATTATCATCTAGAACATTTCAAATCATTCTATTTTGGTTATTTGCAAGTTTCAGAAAAAAATTCTACTTTTTGATTGAGGTGCTTACCCATGAGCATCCAAAATATATAACATTATGTTTTGGCTATCTGCATATTTTCAAAAAAACTTTGTATTTTTAGACTGAGCATCTGGAACATTCTAAAACATTCTATTTTTACTCTTTGCAACTTTTGTAAACTTTCTATTTTTAGATTGAGATGCTTATTGAAGTGCTTATTTATAAGCATCCAGAATATTCTAGAACATTCTAGAGCTTTCTGAAAGTATTCTATTTGATAAGATCCTAACCTCAACCTCAACTATGTGCGAACCATCACTTTTTTCAACAAAATACTGCTTAGTCTAGTGGTTAGGATGAAGGGCTGAAAGGCCACACATTAAGGTTCAAATCCTCCCTTACAAAAAAACTTTTGGCCTCTCTAAAGATGAAAGTTGAGGTTGCACCACATGGCGCCTTTCTTGCCATTGATGGAGTGTTGAAGATTTACTCACATACTCACTCACAGAATAGTCACTACCAAAGAATATGTAAAGAACGGCAAACGTACAAGTGTCAGATAGAGGAGGGCGGGATCTAAAACGGATTCATATGGGTATAAAAGGGAAGGTACAAGTGTCAAATGAAAGGAAGGCAGGATCTAAAAGGGAATGTGTATTCCATATGGGTAATAAAAGGGAAAAGGGACACGTGACGTACGAGTAGTACAGGATTTAAATATAGTATCTAGGAGAATTGCCTTATATTAGATATTGCTGCAAGAAACATGTTTTCTCCTCCTCCAGAGGGCAGCGATGTGCTGCCACCTCCTTTACTTTTAAGAGGTGGTTCGCATGGGGTATGTGCGCCTACCTAATATGGCTTTAGTAGTTGCAATGGGTCCGCAATGCCTTAAAGCCTGCTGGAAAGACAAGTAGGCTCAGTGGATCTCTTGATGGCACGTTCAGGCACAAGGTTCGTGCAAGTCTACACAAAAAAGGAGCAAGATGATTTGAAAAGGTACCTGGACGCTTCTTTCCTTAACAAACTATGGGATGCCGAGGCTTTGGCACAGGCCAAGATGGCACACTATAGGCAGCAGTTGAACCCCCACGCTCACACGGGGCCCAAACCAATACCGGCACATCCTCTGCCCATGAAAAAGCTGATAGCTTCCATTCACACAGATGGGCATCGCCTCCATATTGAAACAGGACAATGGGCTCGGGAAGCACGCGAGGACAGGACTTGCCAGTGCTGGCAGGCCTGCCCCTTGTATGAAAAGATTCAGGCGCAGTATCCTCAACTGGTAATACCTAGCCATCCGTTGCATCTTTTGTTGAGCACCACCTCAGTGGGATCTCTTGGATCATACCTTCAGAAGGTCATGGACGAGCGGACTTGATTCTGCCCATCTGGGTCATGACTGCATCTTGCTGTACAGTATACCAGCATGTTTATTACTGCCAAGGCTTTTCCTCCAAAAACCCTTCGGGGCGAGGGTTTTTTCATCCTGGCCGTAATACGCTTGTTGTTTTCTCTTTGTTTGGGTTCCATAGGCTAATTGGTCTCTGTGGATGATAAAATATACTCTATTCTATTCTATTCTATTCTGTTCTGTTCTGTTTTGTTCTGTTCTGTTCTGTTCTGTTCTGTTCTGTTTTGTTCTGTTCTGTTCTGTTCTGTTCTGTTATGTTCTATTCTATTCTATTCTAATCTTGAAACATTATCGTGCATCCCATAAAAGGATTTAGTGCAAGCCGCTCGATGGATGTAGCACTTAAAATTCTAGCGAGAGCAGCGGAAGCCGTCAGAGCTAAAAGGCCAGTGTCAGATCTAGGTAAAATTGAAGAGAATATGATGGGTGACAAAGGTATGGCGGTGTAAGGGCCGAATCCGGCCAGCAAAGGGGGGAAGGCGTGCCGGAGGATAAGGATTTTGATATCCTCGAAATAGATATGACGCCAAGCAAAAAGCCAAGGGGAAGGGAGGGGCAGTCCGTGAAAATGAAATTGCTTACTATAACTACAGTGAAAACAAAATTGCGTACTATAACTGCAATATGTGTGACAAAAAGCGTGCTCCCATTGTTTTAGAGTGCATTGCTATAGCTGTTTAAAGGTGCAATACCCGTATGATATGAAAGCAGGGGTATCACATGGAGGACATATATGCGTTTGCACCTCTGGGATGGAGCATAATGGGATACAAGACGAGGAAGGATGATGATCTGGATTGGGTAACAAATGAGCAGGCCAGTTGAAAAAAATGCATGAGGTTTCTATGGCTTATCAAAAGAAGATATTAGTTCACGGGACACAACCTTCTAGCATCCAACAAGGGCGTGATTTGCAATTCATGTAGGGAGATCAATCCTATGGACTCGACTCGTGGAGCAATTTTTTGCCTCGACATAATTGTATAAGGAGTCGTCACATACTTCGCTGTGGTGTTTTTTGAGACCTGGGATTAGGGACCCTTGCCCGATGTCGCACTAAAGCCTTTTTGCATGCTTCAGGTTGCAGGGAGATGCGTAAGTTGCCGGGCATGAGGCTTTTTTTTCATCTATGTTCATCTTTCTAATTTTATCATCTTTTCTGCAAAAAAGTGGGCACAACACGGTAAAGTATTCTCTATGGCATGGTGAAGTTATTGTATAACATATGTTAAGTGAACAGGGCATGCAATAAAGGACGAATCAAAACAGAACCCGTGGGGTTGCTTGAAGGGTGTCGTAACTAATGTCAAAGGAGAAAAAAGAAAAAAATGGGCACAACACGGTAAAATATTCTCTATGGCATGGTGAAGTTATTGTGTAACATATGTTAAGTGAACAGGGCATGCAATAAAGGACAAGTCAAAAATAGAACCATGGGGTTGCTTGAAGCGGAGCTTACAAGCCCTAAGGGTAGTCTAAGGCCCTCAATGGGATTGATGGACGTTAAACATCACTCCAAACTCCAATTGTGTTATTCGGTGTGGTTATTGTTCCAACTTGAAAAAGGAAAGGTGAAAAGTTAATTAATTTCAAGGGAATGAACTTGTGGTCCACGGTACAAAGCATCCCCAAGATGGGATTGGTAGAAAATGATTATTCAATAATTTATGGTCATAACCTTATGCATCCATTGTTCTCGTTATATTGCGTATGACAAACATTACAATAAATCTCTTAACATCCAAATACAAAAGAAATATCTCCATTGGACCAACGATGTCAAATATTTATAAATCTCTTAATGACTATGAGAACCTTATTCAAAATAAAATATGCATACAAAAATCTTTGGGTGGGGGGGGGGGGGGTTAAAACGCGATAATTGTGAAGAAGAATATCAATTGCTTTTGGAAACATATCTTAGAGTTCATGGAAAGATCAACAAATGACACATTTGTCCATGTGCTATAAATGATTGCCGTCTTGATATGCACAAACTGCTAAAAGATAATTTATTTTAAAATTGCAAATGGACTTGTAGACATGTTTTCAATGTCACCAATTTTAGAATCTTATAAGAATCTACATTCATATGCATTCAATGGAATTGCTCATAACTTAAGATGTTATCTTATTTGAGTTCACGTTTTCTTTCTCGTTGTTCTACTATAAATTCAAGTAGATAATGATTTTCCAAAGCATTGTAAACCAATTTCCAAAACACATTCTACTTTTATATGCATTTACCTTGATGACCAGTAGGATTGCAATCAATAATTCTTACACATACACATCAAGTAAGATTGCAATCTCTCGCGATAATTAGGAATGTAATCTCGTTGCAATAAGTAGGATGCTCATTTTCTTATAGCACTTATCCATTAAGCCTAAATAGTGTATCTTTTTTGAGGCAAGAAGAGGAGCAATAACGCATTAATTGGAAATATATATAAGACCTAGCACTAAACGATACGGATACTTCTCTGTATCTTTCCCCTTAAGGAGTACTATTGAAGCAAGTTTCTTATATTTAAAAAAATAACTTAAAGCTCATAACAATATCAAGACACTCTTCTACTGTCCTCAAAAAATGTCCTAGATAGTAGAAATCGTCAAATAGCTATGTGAAATCTATACATGATGTATTTTGATTTTATTCTTGAATATATAGACATTCGTCCTTCAACAGAAAAAATTAATAGAATAGAGCAAAAGAGTAAAGCATTAAATCCAAGACAAGTCCTAGATAGCTTAGTTTTGATAAAGCCCTTTCCAAAAGCATGAACACCCAAGGATGTCCTATGCACATTTCTTGTGTAGTGGACACAAGAAATGTGCATAAGACATCCTTGGGTGTTCATGCTTATCTGCTGAGATTTTATTCCTGTCTTTGCGTTCATACTTGTACTGGATTCTTTAATTCAATAAAGTCTGACATCCAAAAAAAAAAAAAAAGATACAATTTTTTTTCCTTTGAAGGACGAAAGACATTTTTCATTACCAATCAACAGAAAAAGTACAATGAGCTGAGGGGCAGGTTTTAAACCCAAAGGGAAAAAATGTCCCTTTGTGTCGAGCTTATTTCTTTCACAAACTTTATCTTGCATTAATTCATATCCCCCTATTTTTGCAGCAGAGTGACCCAAGATCTAGATGGCGTTTCTGCTCTCATTATGCTCTCCTTGTTGTTATGGTGCGTTTTAGTCGAATAGGATGTGAAGATCAAATGAAAGTTCAAGGCCTAGTGACAAGGAATGCAGACTGGGAGATTGAGTACGTGTCTCGGTTTGTAAACAGTGATGACGGGCACCAAATTTTTGCTGTGTACTGGTATCTACTTTAGAGTAAACTTATTGAACAATGCATGTTCGTTGTTCAAAAACATACTAATTACTTCTGGAATCGAGAGATCTTATATAAATATCCATGTTGCAAGAAGATATGATCTTTATACAGTGTTGTGCTTGGTAAGTAATAAGTACAGACCTGGATTTGGATGGGAAAATCATTTTGCATGAAGCAAAGGTTTCAAAATTGTAGATTATCTTGTTCTAATAATATCCCATATTTTTTCAAGATCTATTATATGTTTTTTCTATCCTTTTTTGTTTATTATTGCATGACTCTACCTATGTATGGCATTCTCAAAATGATGAGACTGTCTTCTTAAGGCTGAGGCTGTGGTCCTTGATGTGCTACGAAATTTTGGTTGTTTTAATGTGTTGTACATCCTTAATACTTGGTTTTTGAAATAGAAATATAATCCAATTGATATGGGTAAGGTAGAAATACCCAAGTTTGAAAACATGAGTATTTTAAATCTGTCTAAATGGCAAGATAAATAAAACGGTATTGAAATAAAACAGGTTGATTGATACCGTGGATATGGCATAAATTGTATTTGTTCATTTTATGGTTGAATCTAGGCAAACACAAAGTGAGAATTTGGATTGTAATCTAACAACAGTATGTCTTATGGACTTGTTTGGGTTCGATTCCCAAAAAGCAAACAAACAAGAGCATTAAAAAAATTCATATTGTAGAATACAACAACAAAAAATGACAAGATGATACTTAAAAAAAAATAGTTAAAAATAATAGTTGATACTTAAAATCAACCATTGATACTATTTCTAAAACAACAGCTATTTCTAAATAACAACATCTGGCTATAATAAAAGCAATAGCTATGTTTAAATAAAAAACAATAGACAAATTATGAAACTATATGTGAATCTTAAATAATAACAGTAGACAAATTATGAAAATTTTTCCATAGTGTTGTTTATATTAGTTTCCTACATATTGTAATGCTTTGAGCGTCTTTTATTTGAAAAAACAATGGCTAAAACAACAATGTGTAGATATGTCAGGTAGTTTTCTTTCTACTGTAAAATATTATTTTTCCACATATTGTAATCTATAAAACAATGTGTCTTATATTGAGAATAAACAATGCCTAGTTGCCCTAAAAACAAAAAAAAAAATAAAAAAAAATGATACCATATTCAGGAAGTTGCTCTGCTGCTTTTGCAAAAACCACTTTTCTATCCTCAAAATGCAAATTAAGGCATACCTTGTTGGTGAAATCCACAATTTCCTTGGCCAATTTCTGTTTTTGTTTGGTGTTGAGTCTTCTTTTGCCTTTATTTGCTGCCATGTCCAATTTTTCAGCCTCTCTTTTCCTCTTCCTTTGCAATCTTTTTTTAGCTGACAAAATTCTTCTACATGCAGTATTTGGTGATACACAGTTGCTACCCTTTTTGCAATCATCTAAGCATGATGTAGAGGCTTCAAGAATTACTGGAGATACTGGAGATGTAGGAGCAGGTGCAGAAGCATGTGGATCCACAATTTCATGGATATCTTGTGAATTTGATACGTTAGTTTGTACACCAAAATTTGGAATGCATTTATACAGAGAAATGCCAAGAGCAGCAGCAAGATCTTCTAGGTCTTGACCATCAAATTCAACTGCAAATTCAGCAGCATACCTTTCAACCAAATCCATCGAATTCCATTCAAAATGTTTTTTCTAAACCAAGTATTCATTGATTTTCAAAATTCTTTTGGAACTGCTTCAGCCCGCCAAATTGGAGCGGGAGAACCAACCCTTACTACCGGACCGCTGACATGGCCAATGAATTTCTGATTTGGGATGGGAGAGATAAGCCTTTTTCACGCTGTTCTTCACCGTTCAACCCATCAGAAATTGTTCTTAACGGGCCAAAATAAAAAAGGGCTCTCACCTAAAGCACCCCCTAAGCACCTACTGTCGCTGACATAAAAAATGACCTCCAGCTATATGCTTACACCCGATGCAGCAATCATTCTAGACCAATGGCCTTTCCAATCCTTGGATTGGGTATATGTCTAGATAATTTAAGTAGCACAAAATTACCATTAGCATTAGCATTATCTTTTCTTTATACTTTTTGGGCTTCCATGCCCTATTTGTTGTTTGGTCCCATAACCAATTTATTCTCCGAGGACGTTAAAAAATTTATCTATCTTTCATATAGCTCTTCTAGAAGTATTATAGTTGACATGTAACAAAATTGAAAGCTTTGTAATTAATGTTGGAAGTATCTCCGAAGTGGGAACATGGGATGACAAATTGTAAGTTTCTTTCGTTTCTAATTTCTATTTTAGGTAAGGTTCCACTCGTTCCTTGTTTTCGTCTTAGGAAAATAGCGGATTATGATTAAGATGACAAGTACAAATTGTAATTAGAATTGCTGTTTGGTTCGCATTTTGGTCACCAAGCTCAAACTTGATAATGATAAAGTTGACTTCAAGGTTTTGGAAAGTGATGCTTCTGCAATGCTTCGTATCAGCTATAGAACAATGGACAAGCTTTGTCAAAAAAATTGCTTTGTATCTTGTTAGTTGTCAATAGGTTAAATACGTATGGACAAGGACACGAAATGGTAGCCCCTATTACCATGCTGTGTTGTAGAGCAATGACAGGGTGGCATCACCATATTAACACACACACAAATGGCGACCCAAATACTAGTCTATATTGTGGGCGAAGAAGGATGAATTAAAATCAATGTTTTCGCCATGCAAACTCGATGGTTTTATCTCAGCCCGATTAGGGTTGTGGACGAATGGAAACCCTACCGAGGTTAATAGGAAACACTACCGGTTTTCAATGGAAACCCTATCGGTTTTCCTTGGAAACCCTATCAGGTTTTATGGAAAACCGGAAGGGTTTCCATGGAAACCCTATCGAATTTCTTATAATGGAAAATCCGACAGGGTTTCCATGGAAGACCAGTAGGGTTTCCAAGGAAAACCGGTAGGGTTTCCCATTTTGAAAACCGGAAGGGTTTCCAAGGAAAACCGGTAGTGTTTCCATAATTTTTTTTTTATTTAAAGTAGGCGCACACCTCCACATGCTCCGATACACATGCCCCGATACGGCCGCCTTCCATTACACCTCACATCTTCCTAGAATTCAAAATTTAAATTTAAATTTAAATTCTATATGGAAACCCTTCCGATTTTTCATCCCTTGGAAAATAGGAAGGGTTTTCACAAGTGGTGGAAAGTCGGAAGGGTTTCCACCGGCCTTGAAATTTTTCTTCTTGAGCATTCTCTCCACATTTTTTTTTCTTGAGCTATTTACTAGGATCTAATCTAGCAAATACTTTACCGCAAAAACTAACACTCATTTGAACTTGAGATGTGGTCTGCCCTGGTTTTACCCAGGCCCAAAACAAAGGTCTGGTTGAAGTAGACAGAAAGGTCAACTAAACCTTGTCTTATGTAAACTTAATATTTTCAGATATTGAACCTAGAACGACATTTTGACTCTAGGTTTCCCATTATCCCTAATCACATAATGATAACATCCAATATGCCAGCATGTATACCAGATTTTATCACTTGATGCTTGTTAATCCTCAATATGGAACATCTCATTTAGCATGCTGCAACGTGAAGTATATGGTCCATATTTCAAACCTTTCCACTTAATATAAACCCACTTCCTTACCATAGAAAGAGTTTTTTTAGCCAAATTTTCATTTAAGGTATATTTGTGTATCACCTTTCCTTGTTGCTTCTAGACAGATGCCATTAAATCGATTCTTGTCCATTTACCATCAACAACCAAACAACAATATAGAAGAGAGTTGCATGAACAAACTCCAAACTAATTGCTATCAGTAGTTGTAGGCTAAGGCAAGCCAAAATCTAACCGTTTATCCCCTGTCAAATGATAAAATCTGAATTCATGATTGCATTTTTCATGACTCTACTTTTAGCCATTCAGCAATATTATGGATGTTATGTCCTCTTTCTTTTTAAATGTATACAGACCCTTACCATTCTGCCTATTTTCCATCAGAGTTAAACTCTAGGACTTCGCTACCATTTTTGCTATTCATCCAGTCAAGCATCATATATCATTCAAGGCATCCGAAATTATACCACGTTTCCAAAATTGTTTTTCATTTTTTATTTTATTTTTCCATGATGTTACATCCGACCAGGTTTAAATAGGTAGACTGTTCATTGTTCTGAACAGCCTATCCCTGCCTGCTATATAATGGCCGTGTAGACTAGACGATTCTGCTCTAGTGTTCATACAGAGTTTTAGGCACTTAGACAAAATCAGAATGCTACACTTGAAATCTACAAACTTAAGTATAAAACTTATGTCATAAGACAAACTATGTTTTCATCCGTTTCCTTTAAGTTTAAGCATCATAGCAGTAAATACAACCATTTATGTGTCAGCTTCCTTTTTTATCAGAAAAAGCTTTAAGCAACCTCCTTAACCGAATCTTAGACAACAAATGATTACAAGGAAAAAGGTTTAAGCAACCTCCTAAACACTTGATTATTAGATAACCTGAGAAGAGAAACCTTTTATCTATTTTTTAAGATGATGTAAACCTACTAAAATGAAATGTTAGTATGCTGAAACTTTGTATCCAGCCACAGACTTTTCGCTGTAAGCCTGATTGAAGATGAGGGCCAGATATATTTGTTCATTAATTTAGACCTGCTCAAATATAAAATGTACAAAGACCTCATTTCGATCTCCTTCCATGTTGGTCGCTTGTGTTATTTGCTCAGCATCACTCACATCCGGATTGTTGTATATTGGATCTATAATGCTCTTGTTAGCTGCTCGCATAGTTGCGCTTTTGATCAAGCACCTCTTGAGAATAATAGCTGCTTCTGAATTTCTATTATGTTCAGGGGGTTGTGGCCTTCTTTGGCCTAAAGGGTTGCCTCTTCCTCTTGTGTTTCTAGAACCTGCAGGGCGTCCAGGACCCCGTCTTAATCTTTGTCATTTATTCAGTTAATATTAATGTAATCCAATTTATAAAATGGCAATTTACTGATTTTGGTTGATGGGACTGTGCTTTTTTGTTATTCCTCTGCAGGCAAAGCCGAGTAGGCACCTTTGGGTTGGCTGTATTAGTCCAATATATCAAAAGAAGAACTTGAAACTGAGTTCAAGAAATTTGGTGCTTTAGACGACTTCAAATTTATGAGAGACCGAAATTCAGCTCTTGTTGATCATATTAAGATTGAAGATGCCATTTCTGCAGTTGAGGCTGTGAATGGGAAGCGTTTTGGTGAAGAGGAGCTGCATGTGGACTTTGGAAGATCACAAATTCTTAAATGGGTACCGTAAGATGAGATGCAATTCAATTTCTTGTGCATGTATTCATATGTCATGATTTTAAATCAGGAAAGCCGACTATTCCATTGTTTACATAGTTCTTGCATAGTCCGACAAAAATAAACGTTCCTGTTAAATAGCTATGAAGAAATCAAATGCAGGTAGAAGAAATCGTACCAGGAAGGGCAGAAATCTGGCAGTCAGTCTTCAATAGCCCTCTGTCTGGCCTCGCGAAGAAGAATCAAATATTTTTTTAGGCACAGATAGATTTTCTTTAGGCGAATCAATACAGCAATCTTTTGAACTAGAAAATTGCCCACCTTCTGTGGGCGTTCCAAGTGATTGTTCACAAAAGTCAGGTAATAATGTGTTAGTAATCTGTTGGGTTTGATGACATGGTAACCCTTGGCACAATCTAGGGTCTGATGAGGTGGCCTGTACAGTTTAGGTTTTGATGATGTGGCAATCTGGCTAAAACACTCTAGCATTCACACAAACAATTCCTAAATAATTGAACCCTCACCCACAATCTAGGATTTGATGATATGACATGCATAATCTAGGCCTTTGATGACGTGGCAACCCTTGGCAGGTTTGATGAAATGGCATGCACAATCTAGGTTGTGATGATGTGGCACTTCGAATGATGTGCCAATGCACACACACTCTAATGTTTGATGACATGGCACTTAAAATCATGTGGCAATCTAGGGTTTGATGCACCACACGCACACACACACATATGTACTTACATACATGATAACCTTATAATATAGGATGCACAATCTAGGGTTTGATGACGTGGCAACCCTTGGCACAATTTAGGATCTGATGACATGGCATGCACAATCTAGAGTTTGATGACATGACACGCACAAGGGTTTGATGACATGGCACTTCAAATGACATGGCAATGCACGCAAAGGATGATGACGTGGCAATGATGAATAATAAAGGATGATGATGTGGCAATGATGAATAATAAAGTATGATGATGTGGCACTAATGACGTGGCATTCTACTTTATAATAATACAGGATGATGACATGGCAATTATGAATAATAAAGGATGATGATGTGGCAATGATGACATGACATTCTAGGGTTTGATGCAACACATACATACGGGATAACTTTATAATAAAGGATAAATTACTAAGGAAAAATAAATTGTTAAGGGTTTCACCTTGCATTCCGTCGATTCCTAACTATATATCTTTAAGGACAGACATAATTTTTTTAAGCGCAGACTGATTTTTTATTGAGCACAACCAGATTTTTTCTTAAGAGCAGAACTTACCTATATTCTTAGCTTCGGTCGGAACTCAGGTTTCTTGTATCTAGCCAAAACTCTTCCTCCAACGATTGCGTAGCATGCACCGGCGTTTCATGCAAGGAAAATACCTTATGCGCAAAGGACCGGCCAAATCATGAGCCAAATTTGTAGATTATTATCTCTGGCACAACAATAAAATTAAATCTCAGAAATCTGGAGCAAACTGAAAGGCTATGGCGGAAATAGAAGACAAAAAAAAAAACTAGAAAAGGAAATAAATACCGAGCTCCATGGCTTGCCTGCTTGCTCCTGCATTCCGGAAGATGAAGAATATGTTGTGAGATCGCCAATCACCAAACAATGCAAATTTTTTCTTAGAACTGAAATTTTTTTGGCTCGGAACAGAGAATTCTTCATACCAGAATTGAATCCTCCAAATTCGGCCGCAAGCATTAATTGAAGTTTATTTAGTAGTGGCGGACAATGCCCCCCTAAAAATTGTATAAGATTTTTTTTGTCATATGGAAACCCTTCCGGGCTTCAAATCTGGAAACCCTACCGGGTTTTGACTGGAAAATCGGCAGAGTTTCCATTAATCCACAACCCAAATCGGGCTAAGATAGTTTGCACAATGCAAACCTCCTCCATTTTTCATCAAGAAATTTGGTTTTTCCACCACGTGGTTGATGGTTATGGAGATAAGGAGTCTCCTTCACGACTCAAGATTCTTGTGTGGCTCAAATTTCCACGCATTGTTCCATCCATCCGTCCAAATTGCCTTTGATTGGGCGTGCGGGGTACTTCTAGATAATATCAAGTGTGTAAATATTCCCAAGACACACATGAGCTGTCTTTAATTGTACAAGAATAAAAATAAGGGGGTGATGTGCCCCTTGTAGTTTTCCAACCTTCTTAAGCATCATAAGGGGCACGCCCATTGCAGAAGCGCCGTCTATGTTTCTTACTCGTCATCATTCCATATCTTAAGAATTTGGCCAATGTATACACCAACACAACTCAACTCTCAACAATTTGTATTTTGCACATATTTTCAATTTACATTGAATGATGGATTGGATGAGCGAAGGCGTTTACAATCTCTCCACATGCACCTTAAAATTATTATCATTGCAATTATGCTCAAAAAAGTTATGCACTAGCCATCCTTCGTCTTCTTGATCTTCATCATCTTCATAGTCTTCAAAGGAATCATCAGTCTCTTGTTCAACATCATCGTTGAGAACATCCAAAATCAAAGCTGCAGCTTGCTGTGCAAGGCTGTTGCCAAGGATTGCCAGTTCTAGAAGAGCAGGAACCGCGCCGGAGCTGGCTATGGTGTTTCTGAGATCTAAATTAGTATCACAAGCCATGGAAGTAAATAAAGAGATGGCCTTGTCTTGGCAGGGACTATTTACCCAACTCAGAACATCCACCAGAATTAACAGGCAGTCTGGTTTAGCAGCAAGAGCATCCCTTCCAGCATCCGTGGCAATAAGATTAGCAAGCAAATCAACGGCTCTCTCTATCAGATCTGCATTGTACACCATATCTAGCAGAGCTTGAAGCACCCCTGCTTCTACAATCAAACTTATGTTTCCACGGAAAACAGAAAGATTACGGAGCGCCTCCAACGCATCTTTTCTCGCTTGTAAACTGCCCTGTTTCAAGATCTTGATGAGCAGTGCAACTGCCCCAGATGACCCAATTACTGGCTTGTTCACGTCCAACGTTGACAGGCTTAGAAACGCCGCTGCAACACACTCCTCAGCTGCCCAATCCCATCTCTTGCTTAACACCTTGATAAGTCTTGGGATAGCTCCAGCAGTTACGATTGCGGCCTTGTTTCTGTTAAACCATATATACATTAGCAAATGTGATTAATTGAAGAGAAGAATTAAATAACAAGGGATAAGCTATTTACATGTTATTGCCGTTTGCAAGGCTAAGAAGAGCCAAGAGGACGAGATTTTGCAAGTCCTCGTCTGCGAAAGTGGTGTCGAGCAAGCTAATGAGAGGAGGAATGGCGCCCAACTTTGCAAGCACCCTTTTGGCATGTTGGTTATCTCTTGACAGCCGCCTAACCTCTGCAAGACCAATCTTTCTGTGCTCTGCATTTTTTGATTTTATAGCTTCCACAACAGGCTGCAGTAGTGTCTCAGTCTCTTCACTTTCATCCTCAAAATATGGATTGGGTTGAACCCGCGAATGCTTCTTAAGCAACATCTCATCAAAATCTCCCGTTTGCTTCTGCCTATTCCTATTCTTATTACTTGTATTCCTCCTATTGCCTCGTCTTTTGGCGGATTCACAGCACTGTGTGTCCTTGGAGAGGCGACAATATCTTAGATTATCAACAAATGAAGACAATGCATCAGAAAGGCGTTTAGAATGCGATCCAAGAGGATTGCAATGGCAGTTCTTCAAGAGAGCAGGAGATTCCATTGCGCAGTGCCGCTGCTTGCTTTCTTCACAAAGACCCATCTGCTTAACTGGTCGCCATAGCACCCGGAACAAAATTATTGAAGCTGGGCCTAGTGATGGATCCTGCTATTGACTAGTGCCGATGATGAAGGAGAAAGAGTTTGGCAGTTTATGCAGGGCTGTTGTGCAAAAGAAGAACAGCAGAAGAATCATTGTCTGCGGTTGGCTGAAGTGGGGAGCATGATGGCGAGCCAAACCAAAATTGGTGGGACTTGCTTCATACATTTGGATGAATGATGTTTATGCTTTGCCGAAGAAGAGGGCAGGGAGGCAGGCCACCACCATTTCATTTCAGTCACTGCCTTGCCTGCAGCTGCTAAAAGCAAGAGTAAAGCATGCCACTTGGCCATTCTCGGAAGAGAAGAAGCACCTGCGCCGGTCAAACACCGGAAACCGCGTGGGAATCTGTGGCCGTTCTCCTGTGCTTTATTTCACTCGTGGCAAGATTAATCTGCCATCTCAGCCTCCACAAATAGTGGATAGAGACATTTGAGGAGTGTGGCAGCGGCACATGCCATGCTCAAGATTCTATTACTAGCAATAAACTTTTTTCTTCGGCATTGTCTCGAATATCAAAGCGGGACTCAAGATACTTATATGTACTCTCACGTCGGTGACCTGGGCGAAAATCTCGTCCTCGGATCCCAAACATTTCTCAATACAGAGACCCGTTTCGAGTATTGACAGACACCATGCAGGTACCCTACGATTGCGGCAATCCAATGCCCCGTCGCATCCTAGCCATCCATGGTAATCCCATCCTTCGAGATCACACACGATATCCCTACCTTCAGGATCCTATGTCTAGATTCCGACCTTCAAGATCCCTAGGCATGCTGGCTGAATACCATCCCAGATATCCTCGGGGTAGAAGCACGATAGGGTGTACACAGTTTTGTTTAAATTGAAGTAGAGAATGTGGCACATTTAGCCACATTTAGAATACTTTACATATACATATACCAGCATATTTATTACTACTAAGGTTTTTCTCCAAAAAATCCTTCGGAGCTGGGATTTTTTAATCCTGACAGTAATAAGCGTACTGCTCTCCTTGTTTGGGTCCCATAGGCCAATTGATCTCCGTGGACGATAAAAATTCTATTCTTTTTGTTTGTTTTTGCAACGTTGCAAAACTTATTCATTAGTTGTTGTTGGGCTTAATTCTTGCCAGATTCTATTCCAAAACCATCGAGATCAACCCAAACTAACAAAACTTTCCGTCTTTTTCTGTACCACCAGAATTTTCAATTTGGTCAAGCAAAACATTTTTGGCATCAACTGAGTTTTATTAATGGTAAAAGAAGCATCCAGTCTTGAAATTGACGGAGGAGCGTTCGGATTCTCGTTTATTAGAAAATTCAGCCACAAGCAGGACAAATCATCCTAATTCAATTTCTGATTGCAATTCTAATTTGGAAGATTTGGATAGCCTCCTTTCAGGGGAGTCCAAAGGGAAATGCAAGCATCATGTCTCAACTTGTAGCAGCAAGTTTAGATATGTAACCAAAGAAATCAAATGCAGAGTTGACATTGTTGTAGATTGTGTAGAGGGGGAGGCCAACAAATTGAGGTCTGATCAAAGGAAGGTCATGGTTATGAGGATGCTACAGGATGAGAGATTGCATTTCTTCTTTGAACCTATTATTGGAAATCCTCATGAAGCAATCGTTAAACATTCAATGGTGGAAAACCTTCAAGATGGACTGCAAGGATGTAAAGCATGCAAACCGTCATGACAAAATGGCAGCTAAACATTGCTTATTGTCAATGATAGTTGGAGAGAATGGAAACCTTAAGCACAAAGGAATTTTTTTTTTTTAATTGAAGGCAGTATTTGTATTAAGTATAAAAAGTATAGTAGTATACATGTACATGTATAGTACACGTAGTACAAAAATAGCTTTTTCCTTGGAAGCATTAACCATTGGTCCACCTTTTTTAAGAAGGGGAGAAAACTTTGAGATGACCAAAACTTATAGATAAACCAAATTGAAGTCAGAACCAAGACTGAAATACTGAAAGAGAACCAGAACCAGGACTACCCAGCTTTGACCAAAGTCAAGGTCAAGCTTAGTGGTGTGATATGAATCAGAGTCATAGATCAGGATGTGGAGGCTATGTGCTTGTCTTTCCTTCCTGTACCACGAGTAAAATTGATAAAGTCACAGAAGATACATTCACAAAATGAACATCTAGCTGGGTTGTATCTTCCTGAGCTATCTTTTGCTTGGCAGATGATGCCTCTTCGTGCATCATAAGAAGTATTGCAGGTGCAGTCACACATGCAATTATCTTCATGTCGAACTTGAGGAGCTGCTCCAAACTGACTCAGCCATTCAGCATTTGCAGCAAGGTTGATCCTATCCCACTTCAGGTACTTTCGCACTATTAGCATATTTCCTGTAATAAGATAAGAGAAGAAACATTAGTCTATGTCATGAAGACTTGCTGGATCCAAGAAGCATCATATTTTGTTTGCTGAATGACAGCAAAGGGCCATATGATTTCTTGGTCAAATATGATAGAGTTTCTGGCCTTCCACATTCTCCACAGTAGTAAATAAATTCTCCAATCACTTGGGGAAATGGGAAATATGAGATCAATGAAGGGTCTGGTATGGAGATCAGGAATGTTGAATTC
>JAANSK020050132.1:0-17250 GCA_011763485.2 Isoetes engelmannii
TAGTTGGATGTATTCAAGTGACGTGGCATGTCTGATACGATATTTATACCCGTATACATACATGGAACGTCACACCCACGTGTTCAGAAACCCATCAAGTTGGCCTCAGATCGTGAATCCGTTCATCAGACATCACAAGTGGAAGTTCCCCATTCTTCGTCTTCACATGCTCAGCAAGCTGCCGGGCCACAACTTCCAGCCAGGGCTCTTCTTTACCGATATCAGTTGAAGATGGATGAATTTGCACTGCAGCTCCTTGAATTATCTGCACAGTTGATGAATCAAGTTGTTGCCGAATTAGATGAAGTAGATAACAAGCTCAAGGAGATTCCAGAGCTTCGAGCTACTGCCGCCAATGCTGAAGCATATGCCCAGAAGCAGCACAATTCTGTCCTCACCCTTAGAGAGGAACTTCATGTTGCCACTGTGGCTAAACAACAGGCTGAATCTAAATTGGCTACTCTTGAAAGTGCCAATGAAAGTTTGCAAAAACAACTTAACGACCAAGCACAGCTGTTGCAGTCCACTCAGACAAGTTGGAATTTGGAGCAAACTGCTCACAATGACCTTAAGCTACAATACGCTCACTTTTTGATGCAGACAAGCACTATGGAAAATCAGCTCAGTGAAGCTCACACCTGTGCTAAAGCTTTACAAAGTGAGTTAGAGGCCTTGTGCACCTTAAAGTTGGCAGCTGACATGGAACTTGAAGCTTTGAAGCTCCAGATGCCCGGTGTAACGCCAACTGGCACTTCTCAGCGTCAGCGTGCCCGAATCACGACACTAAGTAGCGCCCTTGCTCATAAAGATAGTGAGATTTTGGATCCCACTAACCAATTAAGAGATGCTCGTGAATCCGGAGAACAAGCTCAAAGCTTAGTCGAAGTGTACCAGGAAGTGGCTCTCAAGGTGCACACTGATTTTTCTTTCCATGATTCCTATCCTGCTTATGTCAAATCCCGTAAGCATACATTTTTGCTACAGTGGATAATGGGTGGCGGTGATGTTAGTGGCCCTCTGCAAAACGAAGATGTCTTGTGCATTTGGCCCGACTTAACTGTGCAGGAACAAGGCACGTTCTCTGCTCTTATTCTTTATACGCATCATACTCTTCAAGATGTCGAATCATTTGTTTTTCGCTCAGTGGTCCCAATGATGTATGTCCTTCACGACTTTTATCTTGGCCACCGGAATAACAAATTCACAGCTACCAGTCCTTATGATATTGGGCAGGTAGTGGATCCAGTTTTGCCTCTGCAGCTACAAAAACTTTATCTTCAGGACCCCGCACAGGTTCTGATCATGCAAAAATAGTATATGCCTGAATTGGCAAACAATATTTGTCTCTGGATCCCAGAAATGCTGCAAAACCTTACCAAATTCATGAATGATTCCACTGGGCTTGGTTTTGCTCAACTATATTTACAATATGCTGGCATGCTCCGAGTTCTTCAATCTTTCCTGGAGCAGTCTACACCACCAACCGATTGGGAGCCGTCCCCCGTACAGTGCTTGATGCCATATGGGCCCTTCTAGAATTTACGCCACCAGATGGAGCCCCAAATGTTGGCTATCTTTGATGATGCCACTATGCCGGCTTGGGCACATGCTACCAGGGTTACTGTCAGTCCTTATGCTGCATTGGGTGCACCTCCTCTTCGACTCTGCATTCATCCGGATTGGAGAAAAGGATTTTGACAAAGGCTTTGGAACAACATGCTTCATGGACTCCTGTGAGTATCAACTCGGATATCCGTTGGGATCCACGATTTGTTCGTCGCTATGCTTGGGAAGAAAATGCAAGTCTAGATACCACTAACAATTGGTTGTACATAACCAATAAGTATGGGTGGGATACTGCAGCTAATGCCATGAAGGGCCTCACTTTGTTCATTCACAGAGCTCGTGATACTCCGGACCCCACGGTCCACCGACAAGCTGGCTATTGCTGTGTCCTTAGGGACTTATTACATTGTGCAACTGCACGAGGGAGATCTATTGTTCATTGTAACCCTAATGCAGATGCTTGGAATTTTGGTCTGGATCTTGTACTTTCATTCGAGTGTGCCTATGTTCGGACGCTTACTCACCAAGGCTTCTCAGATTTGATCACTAATGGGTTTCTTCACAATCGTCAGCCAGATCTTGGTCAGTTCACTCCGGCGGCCATTGCCTCTAAAGCTCGGGCGACCCACGCCTATTCTGGCCGTAGTCATCCACACACCATGGGCACTCCTGAAGAAGGTTTTCCACCCAAGGAAGAGATGCCGCCCTTCTGCGAAGAGATCCAATGTTCTTTGGTGGGGGGAGTGTTAGTCCTGTGCCACCATCCACAGGACTATACCTATTGTACAAGGAGCCCACTACCACTAGGAACAAGGGCACGTCCACGTCCACGCCCGTGGACATGACCAAGGACCACTCCAAGAGGCCAGCCACTGCGGAGCGCACGCCCAGTAGCCCTCTGGCATCAAAGTCCACCAAGAGGTCCAAGCAGTGAGGCAGAGATTTCCCGCCATTAGAGCTCCACCTCTTGTAGTTATGGCTGAGATTACGGAGCATATTCTGTCAGCGCAGATCAGGGAGCAGTTAGCTCCGCATCATTATGGGCCCAAAGCCATTGTACTATATATACCGTATGTTTAGAGCTATGAGTAGAGATGAGTTAGCCCAATTTTGCGGTTGCTTCTTGTCTCAGCGCTCAGCCTTGTTGCGAGCCTATTTTGTAGCACTTCTTGGCCTTTTATCAATAGCACTGATTACCGACTCATCTCTGTTTGTTATCAGTTTTCTTGTTTTGCTTATCTTTGTCAAAATCCCGCGTGACACTTCATTTCTCAGGAGCTTCTGTTTGGCGCCATAGTCCTCACAGAGGTCTGCCTCTCGGGAGTTCTCAGATCCAGATCCCAAATAGGAATGTTCAATTTCGACCAGTTCCATGACAGCTCTGGCAATCCCACACCCAACCAAAATCATGGCTCTTGTGTTCGAACTTTTCCTCCTGCAACGTGTGATGGCGTCGATTGCTTCTAGCAGGATCAGAAATGAAGTTTCTGTATAAATTGAATGTACTTGGGATGCTTGGGTTGAATTAGGCCAAGATCCCCCGCCCTACTCAAAACTTGCCCCAAATCTAAAGCTAAAGGCAAAAAAAATTTAATCAACCTCCTCCATCTTGCTGCTTACAGCCTCAACATCATCTTTAAGGGGGTATATCAGCATCACCTCCAGCAGCATCAGAATCGTTATCAATGAAAAGATTGAGCTTTAACATTTTGTGAATTCTGGAACCAAAAGTGTCGGGGATCATGGAAGCTGAACTTTGAGGTAAGAAGTGCAGTCTCAAACAGCAGCAAGACAAGATCCTTGACAGACTTATTACTCTTATTAGCTGCATCAACCCTCTTCCTAAGTTCATCCATGATAGGATCTTAATCTTTCTCACATTCGGCTACAATGGTGTCTGCACCAAAACCCTAAACAACAACTTCTCGTTGCTTGCATGTGGATCATATACGAACATACTATAGAAATATACAAGATAAATACATACATGGGTCAAATCATTGTTAGAAAAACCATCAGAAGACTAAAAAATGGGGCGCGTGCTCTGTAAATACATACTCTATACGATACACTAAATACATACCCCAAATAATGTAAAATCATTGTGCAAAAGCCCTATAAATATGGTTTGTATGACGAACCATTTTTTGTGATATTCAAGCTTCAAAAGTAAAATTTTGCTTCTTGATGATTTATTGTATAAGGCTTACCCGTGGAGCTTTCTGCTAGTGCCTGCATTAAACGAATGTCTATGATGAAGTGCTAACTGTCCTTGGAACAAAGTTAGAAGAAATATTGCGGGTCAAGACCTCAGAAGTTCATGAGAAGATGTAGAAGTTCATAGCCTCTGAATTGCCTCTCCGCATTTACTGCAAAATTATCACCTATCTCAATTAAATTACTGATCCATTCATTGGCATGCTCAAGAATTTCTTTTCTCTTCTCGACTCCTAGTTTTATGACAATGACCTCCCACTTTCCAAATCTACATGTATTGATGCAAGAGTTCCAATTGTAATCCATGCAAAACAAGCAAAAACATGAGAGGCGTCTATGAGCAAGCCTGCTTGGCCTACTCCTGCTGACAGGTCTGATATAGTGAATCTTCTTTGTGCCCTTCAATGTCTCAATTTCATATTCCTTCATGTCTGCCAACAACAGGTTCAATTTTCCAGAAATAACTCTTGATTTCATCAAGAGGGGTTCACATAGTTTTAACCGTACAATATAGGCGAGTGGCCCAAAAGGGTTTATTTTAGGCTTGAACCATACACATATTCTTCCCTAAGGGTTTTTTTTTTTTTTTTTTTTTTTTTTTTTGCATCTCGGGTACAATATGTGGTTAAAATGGGGGTTGGCACGTCGGCCCCTTGCCTTTTATATTCCTTCATGTCTGCCAATAACAGCTTTAATTTCCCAGAAATAACTCTTGATTTCATGGGGCTTTCATCTGTTTCATCATCCGGTAGTATGCTGAAGTATGTATACAAAACTTTGACAATATCTTTAGCATACCTTAGTTGTACACTATTGGATTTGAGCTGTTTTTTACTCAACAACCTTTTGATAACAGCACCTGCACCATTATGTTCACCTTTATCATGAGCAGTGGCAAAGTGATTTAAAAACTTCCTTATCATTCATTATATAATACCTGCCTAAGAAAAAGAATGTTCTTGCTGACCTAAATTGTGATGAGTAGCCATATCACTCCATACCCCTAATGTTCCTTAAGCCATGCATCATGCTTTTGTAGGCAATACTCTACAAATAATGAATCATTCACTTTCTCATCAAAATTGTAAAAGTGAGTCAATTTTATAATCTTTCTACCATTGTTGAGTCTATTCCTGATCTGCTCCAATCTTGTGTTCCCTTTTTTTTTTTTTTTTTGGACAGTCTTCTTCTGTCTCAACATGAACATCAAATATCTGCACTCTTGTCATGTCTACCTATATGTTATGTGAACAAGTATAGAAGCTTGGTCTATGCGCCAGTGCATTGACTGGGGCTCATTTTGGATTATGATGCTATAATTCCCTACAATGTCAACAACAGATACAATTGTATCTTCTAGAAATGATGACACACACTATTTAAATTGATTGGTCTGCCAATGTGTTGTGTAATTGTGTATGGAACAAAATCTGATATTACCTTCTTCACCTACTCTTAAAACTCTTTGAGACTTCTTTCTTTGTGCAGTAATCTTATGATAGGTTTGTATCGCAAAGCCTTTCTTGGATCCCTGAATTCTCTATGTTAGTCCACATGTTGCTTTTCAAATATCTTCCAATGAACTAGTAGTGAAATTGTGCCATCCATTTCCCATGGATATTTTTTGAGTCTATCCAGCCCATATCTTTTACATGCTAACATCAAACAGTTATGATCAAACCACTCCTCATCCCCATCTTTGCTGCAAACCACATCTCCATAAATTACTAGCGCACTTGAATATGTTTTCCTTGGCTGCACATTCTAAGCAGGGCCACAAACATCACAATGGCATAAAGTCTGCAATGCAATTCTGATACCAGGGTTCTCCTCTCTAAACCTGAGATGTCAAAATGCATAAAATGTTCTGATGCCAAAATGTTATAACATGAGATATAGAAATTTTGTTTTGAAGGTATCCCAAATTCCAAAAGAGAGGAATGTGTCTAAGGGGATGGAATTAAAATGAAGAACCTATTATTGGTTTAGGGGAGTCGTTACATGAGCGGAGAACATTATTAGACAATATCCACTGGATCCAACAATGACCTCCAATCAAGAATAGGAGATCCCCTTTCAATTCAAGCAAGTACACCTACTTGCTTGAATATCTGGACTATCTGGAAAAGACGTTGATTGGTATCCTTCAAAGGTTTGGATGTGGCAGATAATCATGTTCTCCAAGAGGCTCGAGGTCACATTGCTAAGTCATATCATTGTTCTTCATATGCCCCTCGTAAGAGGCGCTTTATCTTTGAGGAGTATTTAGATGTGCGCTATTATGCTTAGGCAGGTTGCTTCATTCAGTGGGGCTCTGCTTATCTGTTGAGATTTTATTCCTGTCTTTGCATTTATACTTGTACTGGATTATTTGATTCAATAAAGTCTGATGTCCTTCAACAAAAAAGTACACCTACTTGCTACCAAATTAAATAAGCACAAAGCAATGCTCAATTACTTCCCCCTCTCTAGTGAGTGAAAATTAGAGATTCAATCTATATATATCTAGGCCTATGAGGGATTGTATTGTGCTTTGCTTATTAGGGGCAATGGCTTTGAAGCCAATGTTGGTGGGTTATTCTTTCCAACCATCATCTTCAATTAAACATATTGCACAAGATGACAGAGTATGACAAGAGATGACACTAGCTACAACTTTTATGACAGTAGAGCTAGAATGCTTTGTAAAATGTGGTGATGTAAAACCCATCAAACATGTAGATAGGAGTTGGACGTCACACCAGTTGTGCAAAGAGCCTTTTTTTAGACAAAACTTAGACTTTTTGATGACAAAATTGAGTCAAAGTGTCTTTTTGTTTTACAAAGATTCTCATATGTAGGTTAGAAGTTTTATGTGAAGAAAAAAGACAAAAATAAAAAATTTATATGGTGTAGCTTTGCACGAAAAGGATCTCTCTAAATGCGAATTTACAACGTAAGAGATTAGACCCCATTTCAAAACGTCCCATTCTAACCATAATACATCTGTCCAATTAAATGGTGTGGTTCCATATCCCCTACTTTGTCTAGTTTTGGGTGTGAATATAACACTTCACACACTGTCATCCCCATAGCCAGATTATTCATAACAGGTATAAACTTCACCAGAAAATCATCTATTGCAAAATCTTTTGGATCATAAGATGGAGGATTTATGGCCTGCGTTTGATAATAAAAGGATTTGAGAGCATTATCATCCACTATGAATGTATCATCCTTATTCTGGATACCAAGTTCGTCCATCATGTTACTCAAGTGTTTGGTGAAGATAGTGTGACGACCATATACCATATACACAAGATGGTCGTCACACGAACCATGCGCATGTCAGACACCTGGCACAATCTCGCCCACTGGAGTGGCATGATCTTGACCGTAGGAGCAGATATATATAGGCGAGCCTCACTCTCCTCCAGCTATTCCGGTTCAATGCCAGTCTTGAGCCTTCTAGGCGCCTGCTCTGTATTCCTGATCACCTTCGGGCCATTGTACTCTTGTTTCCATTATATATCAAATTCATTTCCAGATCTTGGCGTACACCCTCTATATTTTTGTACGTAGTTCCGTGTATTTCGGTTAGGTTCATGACAGATATGCTTGCCTGTGCAATCTTTAGGATTAGTGAACTTCATACATTTGTTCTGATCCCAAAAGGTCCACCAATGTCTACCCATTTCCCCCAATGCCGCCACAGTATCCTTGATGTTTCGGAGTTCCATAGATGACCAAATACCAACTCGAAATAACCTAAATGCCTCATCAGGCATCTCCTTCAAGTGTGGCCACGGATAGATCTACTTGGAATTGATTCAACTGGTGTCCAGTGAAACTGATCTGGAGAAAAATAGTAGCCCAATTTGTAGTAAAAACCATGTCTTTGACACTACAAATTAGGTGAGGCATACGCATTATTGTGGTGCAACTTGCTCATTGGTTTTCTAGAATATTCAACTACATACGTAACTTGATCAATGGACACTTGTAGGCAGACTTGTAGATGAATGGTAGAGGATCTAATTGAATTTGTAGAATTGATTGTAAGAATATGGTAAGGGGTCTAGTTGAATATGGCAAGAACTTGGCGGATTTTAAAAACAAAATATACATATATATGGTGGGGGTGTATCTACAACTTCCAAAAAATTCTGTAAGTAGTGGTGTTTTGGTATATTTTTAAACGTATAAGGGCGTTTTAATTTAATCCCATGCACGGACATGCCATATAGACTTTACATTAGCTGCATCGTCCGGGGTCGTATAGGATTTTGGTATGCGAGAGTTGCGCAGTGCAATTGCTCAACAAGGGAAGGATCTTCAGGATGATGCTCATGAGCAGTTGTGCCATCGCATGCACGAATTTGGAAGCCGGAAGATGCACCAACAAAAGGCGTTCTCGAAGAAGCAAGAGCGAACCTCGATGAGCGGCTCAAGGCCGTGGTCCTCTTCAGGATGAAGTTTCATGCTTTGGTGAACATTTCAGGGCAACTCACCTTGGTATTAATTCAACGTCTCGATTGGCCACATATTGTGAAATTCACGGTGGTAGATGATGAGGGATGCTATACTCCGTCATGTGTGAAGTTGAAGGGCATCTCGCTGGATGTAGACCATGACCTCACCTCGCTGCAACAAGAATTTCGCCAAAAAGAGCTAGCGCATGTAAGGAACGTATAATATAGTTATAGGGAACTAAGTTCTGAACTTGGTTCTCATTCCGGAACTAGTTCCCCAGGGTCCAAAGTTCCCGAGTTCCCACTTTAGTTCCAGGTAGAAAAGGGAATATTCCTCGAATATCCCCCGAATATACTCAAATATTCCGTTCCCATCCGTTCCCGTTCCGGATTTTGGGTCCAAGTTCCCAAAAAGTTCCCATTCCGGGTAACTATGACGTAAAAACATTTGGAGGCAGTGGCCCTTAGGACAGCCGCCCTGATGCATTCTCCTTTCATTCCCCTGCTCCTTCATATCGAAGAACATGAGATTCAAACAAAAATTGTGCCACGCCACACCGTCCATATTAGAATGCAGAAAAAGGCATGGACATGCCACATGGCATATATTGCACCCTTGACATGAAATACAAACGCATATATGGCAAGGCCTCAGCTGTAAAAAATGCCACATTGCACGATCTGAGCTGTCGATCAGGCCATGGAGACAAACAAACAACTCAGAGATTATTCTATTCTATAGAATATATAATTTTGTCCGATATATATACCTATTGGCTATATGCGAACCACAAGTTATGGTATTCATTGTATTTGGATACAATAGGAAGCTCTAGTCACTATCTTATATGATTTATTGCTAACTCCTCTTATAGCAATCTAAAGAAAGTTTGGATATGATCATGAGTTGTGAGGAGGGTCAATGCAATCTAGAGAAAGTTTGGATATGATCATCAGTTGTTAGGCGGGTCAACTCCGTTGTAAAACTATATAAATGCCAAAATATAGAAACTCTCTAGTAATGCTCTCTAGTAAATATAGAAACTCAATCGAATAATTCTATCTAGGCCTGGCAGGGAGGGAGACCGTGATTTGCTTATTAGGAATAAATTATAATAGATTTTTTATCGTCCACGGAGACCAATTGGCCTATGAGACCTAAGCGAAGAAAGCAACAAGCCGATTACTTAGGGACAATGGCTTTGCTTATATGACATCAATGTTGGTGGGTTGTTTTTTCCAACCATCGTATTCAATTAAACGTATTGCAAAAGATGACTAAGAAAACTCCATTTTTTGAGATCCAAAGTATGACACAAGATGACACTAGCTACAACTTTCATGGTTTATGACATTGGAGCTAGAATGCTTTGTAAAATGTAGTGATGTAAAACCACCCATCAAACATGTAGGTAGGAAATGGACGTCACACCAGTTGTGAAGAGCTTTTTTTTTTGACAAAAATTTAGACTTTTGATGACATAACTGAGTCAAAGAGTCTTTTTGTTTTACAAAGATTCTTGTATGTAGGTTAGAAGTTTAATGTCAAGAAATAAGACAAAAAACAAAGAAATTATTCATAATATGGTATAGCTTTCAAGGTTTGGTGCACGAAAAGAATCTCCCAAAATGCTAATTTTACAACGTAAGAGATTAGACCCCATTTCAAAACGTCCCATTCTAACCATAATAAATACATCTGTCCAACTAAATAGACCCTTCCTCTTCTATTCTTTTAAATAAATTACAGTGCAATTTGTTCCATTCTGCACAGCTCTGATGGCGAAGCTCTTGATTTTCGCACTTGCTTTTTTGAATTCCTGGCTGATCCGTTCAATCCATGGCAGTGATTTTATGAATGAATTATCAAATTCTGGAAATCTGAAGAGCATAGATGTGTTCAAGGCAGAATTGGTGCACAGAGATTCAGAATTTCCGCGGCCCGAAAGGCTGAGAAGAGGATTGAAACGAAGCCTGGTAAGAGCAGAGGCTTTGGCATCGAAAGGGGGAGTTTCAGAAAAAAAGCTGGCTGATTTACAGGCGCCAGTTGCTTCTGCAAATGGAGCATACACAATGGAGCTTCAATTAGGAACTCCGGCGCAGAAATTCAAAGTAATTGTAGATACCGGAAGTGATCTGATATGGGTTCAATGCAGCCCCTGCAGATCCTGCTACACCCAAGACGGGGCAGTGTTCAAGCCACAGAATTCCTCCACATACAGCACAATTCCATGCTCCAATTCAATCTGCGAAACACTTCCGACATCAATCTGCACAAAATCGTCAAATACATGTAAATACGAATACCAGTATGGAGATGCATCTTCTTCGCAGGGGGATTATTCAACAGAGGCTCTTACTCTGAGCACAACCTCTGGAGGATCCAAACAGTTCCAAAACATAAAATTTGGATGTGGGCATGCCAATTCCGGCAGTTTTGGAGGCGCAGGTGGGATCGTAGGGCTCGGACAAGGGGCTTTGTCACTAGTTTCACAATTGGGCACCGAAATTAGCCAGAAATTTTCCTACTGTTTGGTTAATTTGGACGATTCCCCTTCTCAGACAAGTCCGTTGTTTTTTGGAGAAGCTGCAATTTTATCAGGTTCGCAGGTTCAATCTACTCCAATTGTCCCAAATTCTCTGCATAAAACTTACTATTACGTCAATTTGAAGAGCATCACCATCGCCGGAACTAGAATTTCCGCTGCAACAGGCCGGTCCGACATCAACTCCGGCGGTACCATCTTCGATTCCGGCACTACGCTTACGCTTTTTACTTCATCAATATACACCCAAATCAGAGATTTGTTTAATTCATCAGTTTCATTGCCGCCTGCAGATGGGTCTCTGGCAGGATTCGATCTCTGTTTTAATATCTCAGGAAACAGAGGATACCAATTTCCTGCTATTTCTTTGAATTTCAACGGAGCAACCATGAATCCTCCACCTGAGAATTACATGGTGGTGGTGGATTCGGCAGGAAATGTGGCATGTTTGGCGATGGATTCGTCAGGCGATCTGGGGCTGGGGATTATAGGCAATATAATGCAGCAGAATTATCAGGTTTTGTATGACAGGAGCAATTTGGAGGTATCGTTTATGCCTGTAAATTGCGACTCTCTATGACTAGAGAAGCTGGGGACGTCCAAGCAATGGAATGTCCAGTCATCGGGTCGTGCCCCAGCCCCCTTGCTTTTTTGGTGGCCCATTATCTTCCTTTGTGCCCTCTTTCTTGTAAATAATTTATGACCATTTTGCCCCGTCTTGATGTTGGGGCACTCAATAATTATTCATTCACCATAGTAATAATATGCCAATTTCACTCTTGCCTATTAGTCTCACTGGACGATATCAGTCTCACTGGAGTGGACGATACATTTGAATTGCATTCAATTCAATTCTAAAACATCATTTTCTTGGTTCTCATAACTTAGTTGGCTGCTCTTAATCCCGTTGCAATTTGTATATAGTTGATGTATACGTGAGACCAACATTCCCCAAATTTGAAAAGCCCTCACAGCCCAGCACTAGCCTTCACGAGTTCTCCAAATATGCCTAATGCTACGACGGTCGCTACTTAGTTATAATATGTTACCGACGGCCAAGGTTTTTTACATGTAGTGTGGAACTCGATAATGTGGTTTTCTTTCCAATGGTTGGCTCAAAGCCTCACTTACCAATTAGAAAACCATACTTCCTCTCAAAAAACACCTCATTAAATAATCCACTTATTTGTAAATACCACTTATTCTATTCTATTCTACTTATATACCACACTTGTAAACTACACCACCTTAAAAACAACACCTCGTCAAAAAATAAAAACCACACTTTATTTAATAAAAACCACACATTCTTAAATTACCACACCACCTAAAACAAGGTGCAAAGTACTATAGATTGCCCCCACAATGCTATGGGTAAATCAATAATACACATATACAATACAACTAGCAATACTTATATAGAATCTTCAAACTCAACAAGAGACTTGTCCAAAAAAATGCATCTCCAATATTTTAACATGTCTGAAATCAATATAGCAACATGGATAAATCATATTAAAAAGATACACGTTTCATAGTTACAACTTGTACTTGTGAAAACTAGCGGTAACGCAGAAGGAGTGGGTTGCATTGCATAGTCGTTTTAGGTTATGACGTTTTAAGGTTAATCGTGGGGGATAGGATGACATTTTCCAGTTAAGAGTCTCGGATATCCATATATAAGCAGTGTAGACCAAGGAAAATTAAGGATGCACATTTTCAAATCTTTAGAGTTTGTTTAGATGATGAAAGGAATTTGATATGAAATTTTTCAAAGATGGTTTCGTATCATCTGAATTGGTGTTAATGACAATTAAGTAGTTTGTTGTTTGCTTTTTGTAGTATTCAAATAGATGTTACATTATTGTGTCAGTTGACTAAAAACAACAAATAAGAAGTGTTGACTAGCTATATATAACAAATAAGAACTATAGATATGCAAAAGAGGTTGGCTTGCAATGTCCATATGTATTCCATTTTTTGCTTTTGAGGAACAATTGCATGAAGGATGACGGTTAAAATGAACAAGTTTTTGTTTTGGTGTTCAATCATTACAATGGATGTAAAGATAGCAACAGTAAAAATGGGAGAATACCATGCATGGACATCCGTAGTATGTTGTATGTCTATTGCATAGGTTACATGAACTTTCTTGCGTGTTCTTTGAAGTTGTTGTTGTGCCTGTCTGGTAAGGAATCTGCAATGTTGAACGGTTACGAGATTGTTATGTTTGACTTGAATAAACAATGAGCATTTAATGCTTATTTTTTTCTAAGTGTTGCTACTTTACCAGTGTTTTGTTTGGTTCAAAGTCCTTTGTCGTGATTGGCGATATAACCAGCAATTGTTTTCTGTCTTTTATTCGTGATAGCATCACGTACAATAGTCCTGGTGTGAATGACCTTTTCACGACCATTATTACATTGCCTTCTATCGTGGGCATTTGGCTTTTGGGTCCTGTCATGGCATACGCCAGTGCAAGCGGGAATGTTCTTTTGAATATAGTCTTGGCTCCTTGATGTTTGTATTCTACTAGTGTTCGTTTGATGTGCATGTGTTGGCATTGAGTATCTATGTCGTGAAATGGAGGCAAAATAGTCATGCTAGACACGAAGCCCACATAAGAATCATTGTCTGGAATAAATTTAGGCCACTTATGCAAGGACGTGTTTGAGCCACAAAAATTAGTGACAAATCGAGGAGAGGGCATTTCAAAAAACCGGTTAAGGCACGATCAAGAACAATACATGAGCATTTTTAGTAAATTTCAACACGACATCTAGTGGAAGATTAAAGTTCATACGACTTCACATGAGCATTTTTAGTGAATTTTAACACGACATCTAGTGGAAGATTAAAATTCACACGACTTCATAAAAAGCGTGCCAACTGTTAGTTCATGAAATCGATCAGTTGTCTATTGGAAAGACAATGAATGTGCATTCTTATAGATGGAATGGAACAAGCTGCAAAAGTAGTCCCTCTGCAAGTTGAATGAAGAAAACTAGATTGCTCACTACATGGAATGCGCCTGGTCGTTTTGAAACATAATCATCTTATATCATATTCATGCTACATATTCTAAACGAGGTGCACCGTAGACTACCTCGGTCGTCGGATCTGTCAATTCTATGGCCCAGATCATATGTCGGGGCCTCTGGCCGCCTCTCGTTTCGATTATGGCCAATTATGATTGGGGACGCCTATGATTTTGAAATATGAAATACGGGTTGGCCCAAGGTTTTAAAATCTAAACGGGGACTTGAACCTCTACCAAAATAATTCAATGTCCTAATAAGAATGCTTTGACCAAGACAACCAACGGGCTAATGTGATTATTTTTTCTCTTAAATCTATATTTTTCTTATCGAGGAGATGCTATAACTCTGTGAATTTTCTTCATTTTGAACCTGCAAAGTGACAAGTTGAAATTATAGTGAACTACAATTTTAGGTTCATCACTTACTTGCCACCTTCAAAGACTTGTGCAAACATTCTTTTGGACTATTATCCACTGGCATTCTTTTGGGCGATTATCCACTGGCATTCACCGGTCATAAAGCATATCTAGCAACCATCACATTCCAAGAATACTTTGTCTTCTTTGGCGGCCTGCTGCAAAATAGTCTGCATGTTCCTTCCAAAATATGCTAAAAATTTTTACAACAAAGTAACCAAATACTTATCCATCATTGACACAACCCCTGATATAGGCAACTTATCATGTTAGGAACACTGAGTCTTTTATCCGGCAGTGTGCTATCATGAGAAGACAACTTGATAACTAAGATATATGTTCCTATAGCATAGCTCTATTAGAACAAGTATAAGAATTTGTTGTTCAAGTTAACAAACAACTAGAAATATAACAAACTACAAGATTTGGTCCAAGCCTTGCTTAATTTAATTAGTTTGTGAAAACATCTTTAAGATCAAATGAGCTGAAGAGAAGTTGCAAAAATGTAGGCACATAATGCAGATTAAGAGATAATCTCATACATTTTTGCACTCACCTTGTGTCATTGCTATTCTTTTAATATAATGGGAAAAGTTCTTCAAAAAAAAAATGTAGGCACATAATGCAGATTAAGAGATAATCTCATACTTTTTTGCATTCTAGCATTCAAATTTAATCTCTAATATTGAAGATCTTCAAACATATATTTAAGGTCTCGATATGTTTTTCTCAAAACTACTATAGCCAAGGCCTCTACAGGTGCTGGTTGGAATGCCTTCCTAAAGTGAGTTATTTATCTAAGCACTACCTCAAAAGGTACTTCATCCTGATAGCCAAGGGACCATCTAGTTGATGCAGAAGAGATAAATTGCATTCTTAGTCCATACTTTCATCTTCTGGATCCTATATAAGGAATAATCAGATCAACTTTGCAATCTTTAGCCCAAGGAAACTATAATAACATCAACAAAAGCTCTGAATAAGTGAAGTACCTTTGGTTTGCGTTGAATTGCCCTACATTCAAAAACTTATAATGCTAAGCTGTTGCACCAAAACTCGAGCAGCTCCAACAATAATTTTCAATTTTGTGATGAAAGCAAAAATGTTGCCTGTTAGCTATTCAATCAGACAGAGTCATTAAGCTGGATGAGCCAAATTATCAGAGCCCGAAGTGTAGCTCAAAAGGACCTTGGTAGAAACAGCAATGGTGCAGAATTGTTGATGGAGTGCCTCAAACCCTGGTAGTACTAAACTAGTCAGTTTAACAAAAACTCTTAAATGTCAGATAATAGCATGCATTTGATGCATGAACCACTGCACGATCAAACAGTAAATAAACACAACATGCAGCAACTCTGGCAAAATTTATAGCATCTATCATATCACTATCACTTGCAAGGCAGAACCCGGTCACCTTCATCATCTTCGTACTTCAAAAAGAAGGGACCCATTAATTATGAGTTTTTAGATTTATTTGTGGTTCTTTTCCTTTGTAGGACTATTGCTTCATTAGCACCATCAGAAGAGAGAGAAGTTCATTGCTTCAACACCTTTGATATGATCTGTTTGGTCAATTTCCATCCGCACCCAATGCTACAATCATGTTGCTCACCATTTAATATAAATTTATAGACATGGATGGATGGGAAGGTTGTCATATGGATATGAGTGATAGCAGTGTTGCATTATCTCACCTTCAAGTATAGATCTTCCATGTATAGGTATGTGCTTGGCTGAACCTCTTTGACATTGTGTATTTACAAAGCATTCACTCTTCCTAGAGAATATGCATCTAATTAATGTGGCTGCACTTAGAATAAAAGGCATGGGAAATTGTGATTTTGATATGGTAAATCATGATAATGCTATTTTAGCATGATTTTGATATGGAAGACCATATGAGCATGTGTACTCTCTTGGATGTGACCAGGTATTTTACTGCTTTGGTAATTTATCCCTATTTCCAGATAATCTGATTTCTTCTAGCAGGCTTTCAGAATGACAGGCAAATCTTGTTTCTCTTAGAATCAATATTTATCTGCATATAAGTGCTTTTGATTTGGCCCAGTATCTTTTAAGATCCCACAAAAAGCCTGATATGCTCAGACCTGACGTGTCTAGGCATGTTGTGCTTAGGATTTAAGGCCAAGTAATCTCATGGAAGTGTAGGGCATTGTCGTCCATCAATCGGCATTTCCATTATATGTGTTTTGATTGAAATGCACTACATGGGCTTCCAGGTGGAGCTACTATATCCATGATTATTTAACATCCTTACATTTGAAATAGATGCCATTCTTCGCTTCAGAAAGTTTATTCAAATGTCAGGAATGCTCTACATAGATCCTTACTTTCAAGAACAATCAGATGTCTAGCATGCAGGCAAAGAGGAAATGAATTGCTCTGCAAGAGGCCAGTGAGCTTTTCCTTTCTAATAGTTTGATTGAGTTTTTCTTGCAGACCACTGGGTGTCTTCAGATACTAATTGCTTTTTCTGTATTTTAGATTTGAATAATTGGTTTTACAGCATTGCTAATCCTCTTAAGGCCAAATGGCCCCTGAAAACCCTCAAGATGCTTTTAAGCATTTGGTGTACAGAGGTAAACATTCAATCACCATGGTGATTACCAGATATTCTTTTTTCCTAGGAGCCATGGGGGATTCCATTTATTCGTAGGTCGTCTCAAAGATTTTCTTTATGCCTAGGAGGCATGAGAGATGCCATTTATTTTTAGGTAGCTTCAAAGTGTCTGATCAGTTGTAGATGATAAATGTACAAGTCGGACACAATTAACAATTGTTTGGTTTCAGAGGCTCGAGCAATATGGCTTGCATTCACTGTTCATCAGACCATAAAGATTCATTCGGAACTAGATGATTGGACCAACACTAAATGTGGGATCAAAGCCGTTTGTAGCCATGTTTGCCTTGTCCTATTTTCTGAACTTGCTCAGGTGCGTTTGGATATGAACTATATATGAGGCAAAGAGTCTGCAAGCAATGACGAAATATC
>JAANSK020050243.1:0-17250 GCA_011763485.2 Isoetes engelmannii
AGACGTGGCCCGACCCGTGGCATGCGTGGGTGCCAGGTGTGCAGGTGCATTACACGTCGCGCGCGACGTATGGCCGATGTCGCGACGAAGTCTGCCCGACGCCTGGACGACGTCTGGATCACGTCGCGTGCGACGTGGGCCACGACGTGTCCCTAACCACGTCTGGTCGTCGTAAGTGCGACGCGAGCAGACGTCGATATAGACGTTGCTAAATGGCCAATCTCTTGTAATTGACAATCGGAATAATCAAATGAAATACAACACATGAGCATCAGAATCAAAGAACATAGTCAAAATACCAAACGATCATGACACAACTCCATGATAATGGGAAACTCAACCATCCTACATGCAGGCCCTGTTAGCAGAATAATGCCCAGTCAGCTTACATTCCAAGCCCTGTAGCAGGAGTGGTGGGGTGAACCTCGTATGCCATACTCTTCCCAGCCCACATCTGGCACTGCAGGACCTCTTAATGGAGCCAAGGAGTATCCTCAATCGAAAAACTACGTCCAGTTTCACAAAGCACAAATATAGAAAACATAGAACATGAGTAAGACCGGAGCAATCTAGGCCACCGAACTTGGAAGCCCCGACCCCGGAGGATCCAAGAGACTTCAAATACCAAGATACATGTGATGCAATACCAAAGATCAAGACATGTGATGTTCATTATATATTTACCATATACATGTGCTTAAGTCATACTATTGCTGAGGTAGTCCATACAACCTACTCATGTCAAGGTAGCTTGGTATAAAACCAATCTTCCATAGGAAACACGAAGCGTATCAGATCCCCCCCCCTCCCCCCCCATAAGGAATGTAATATACTCATATCAATGTAACTCGATAATTAAATTAACAAACATTTCTTATTGCAAATGCAGGACTCCCTGCCACAACCACATTGTAAAAAGTCTTCCATAAGCTTCTCATCACTCTCTTACACTCAAAAGTCCCCAAGCTCCATCTCAATATCTACACTTACTGTAAGTCACTAAGATATCATTCTAATATTCTATTCGACAATAAAACTACCTTAGCTTACAAGATTAACTGCAACAACTATACACCGATCCAATAATCCTTGATGTCGGATGATCGTTTATGCCCATTTGCCTGTGATGTCCCTAGCATGTCTCAGCTAATATAGATTTTACGGTTATTTAAAGTACCCTAAATCTTTCATCAATAATTATTCCTTTTCTTAGTGCAAGTTATTTAAGCCATTTATCTCCACTTGATGATTCCACCTAGACCATCTGGAACTGATTTGTTAACTACTGCTTCTATTACTTGAGCTAGAGTACAAAGCAATAAAGTTGAGGAATAAAGTAGAGGAATAAAGCAAACATGAGGAATAAAGTTGTACTCAACTAGACTTCACACCTATGCACAATGATGATTACAGATGGTTGTTGGATGAGTGCCATGAACTTTCTGTTTAATTTTTTGTCATAGTTGTTGTAGATTTTGTTCATGGTAGAACTTATTGCTTTGTTTGCAGGTGCATACCTCATGGATAACGCAAATGTAGCACGAAATGGCCAGTTCGAGGCAGGGGTAGCCGCAACCACATGAATATCTCACTGCTCAGAGACCGACCAACATCACCTCTGGTAAGGAATCATGAAATTTTGCATGTACCTGGATATAGGTTTTAATGTTGGAGAATTTCAATGCACTTGCCTCATTTTATTTCTTGTCTCATTGCGATAGGGTTTCTTGTTGTATTTAACAAGCAAGTGTACTTTTTTGTAAGCTTGTCATGTTGTTGTTTGGCATCTCGATAAATTTGACTTTTGATGACCTCGTGCAAAATTAGTTCTAACACTGTGTTATGGTGATGTTAGTTTTTTATGGCTCTTTGAAAATACATGGAAACCTCTTTTAAGATATGAGCTTTAAGTATGATAGACCCTTGGATGGTCGCTAAATATGAAGACCCTTGGATGGTCTCTAAATATGAAGACCCTTAGATGGTCGCTAAATATAAAGACCCTTGGATAGTCCCTAAATATAATGACCCTTGGATGATCGCTAAATATGAAAATCCTTTAAATGGTCTCCAAATATGAAAAACTCTTGGATGGTCTCCTTTTGGGAATCTCACTGAAAATTGTTTACTAGAAATTGACTAGTATGCCATTTAGAGTCCCGTTAGAGGCTTCCTTATTCAGTTTAATAGGCGTGTCTGGCGCTTTGTAAAAGATGGTTTTGTTTTTTTCACATCTTTTTGTCAAAGGAAATCTTTATGCACTGAAGATGAATGATGGGTTTGCCAATGTTGTGATATCTCATGGTGGTGACATGAGTACTTTGTGGCATAAGCGTTTTAGTCATGCTAGCTTTCAAGCTCTTTCGCACATGAGCTGTGACGACCTTGTGCAATGCTGGGTGATTGTGAGCTATGTGCTCTTGGTAATCCACATCACCACCTATTCACTGAGAGAAGGACATTGTGCTACGTGTGTCTTAGAACTTGTGCGTTCTGATATATGTGGGCCATTATGTGATTCATTGGTAAAGCCCAATACTTCCTTCTCTTGGCTATACATTTCCGTACTTTGTTATTAGAAAATCTAAAGTATTATCAGTCTTTTGTACTTCTAAAAATATGGTAGAGTTCAAACTGGAACAATGATTCAGAGATTGCGAATTGATAACAATGGCAAGTTTTATTCTTTGACATTTGATAGAGTTTGTACAAATTCAGGCTTTCTTCATGAATACACTGCGTCTTATTCTCCTCAACAAAATGGTGCTGCTGAGAGGACGAATCACACCATCATGGATGTGTGCATTGCATGCTTATCCATTCTGGTTTGAATAAGTGTTTATGTGCAGAAATAGTTGTTGCCACTACTGTATATGTGCAAAAGCGCTTGCTCACTTATTTTTTGAAAGGCAAGACTTCATCACTGGTCTGGTACTAAACCCAATGCTGCTAACTTGCACATTTTTTTGTTGTATTGCTTATGTTCATATTCTTACTGAAAGAAAAAGAAAAAAGATTGAAGATGTTGCTAAGAAAGCCATTTTTCTTGGATATGCCTCTAATGCCAAGGCACATCGCTTTTGGAATATTGCTACTTTTGATGAGCTTTCCATGTACATAATCATGCTCTTGTTATCGTCCATGCTCTTATTAATGAATTTGTCGTTGTTCCTGATGTCCTTGACTTTGTTCATAATTTTGCTAATGATGATTATATTGATGACGAAGATCATGTTGTTCTTGATGAGATTGTTCATGAGGTTGCTCATGATGATGTTGTTGCACATCGAGCATGGAAGCCGACACAATGGATTTTAGAATATTTGACTGATGATTCCATTTCCACGGAGGACGCTTAACACCAGATCAAACAAAATGTTGGAGAACACTTGGATAAGGGCACTTGGTTTTTGGTTTTCATTGCCTTATATGTTGACGATACAATTTTTGTTTGCAACGATTTGCCATACTTAACATCACGTGAAATTTCTATTGTCTGCAGCTTTTGAGATGGTAGACTTGGGTGAAATTCACCTACGTCTAGATATTCAGATCCAATGAGATGGATCTAAGGAGGCAGAGTATGTTATTGCATTTGTTGCTAGTAGAGAATTGGTCTGGTTATGGCAGTTGATGGATTGCTTACGTCAAACCTAGTTGAAAGACTTCAGAAATAAGAGCTATGCAAGCCATTCCATAAAAAGTTTTTTTTTTTTTTATCCAAGCACTGGATTAAAGATGCAGGGAGAGATGGTTGGCGGCATCTTTAATTATGAGATATAAATATTTTGTTAAAAAGACCAAAGTTGCAGGGAGGTTGTTTGGATTCTCCTTTATAAGAGACGTGCAACTTTGAGCCTTTTCTGCCTTTGCCTAATATGACTCATACACGTGTGCATATATATATTGATCTAATGAATAAAGTTTCATCTTGTTGTGGGGAAGATGTTGCATTCCTTAGCTCCTCGCCGCATAGTGTCTGCTGGAATCCAATGAGCTATGATACCGTATGCATTATCACAATGACCGTTGTAATCATTGCAACCAGGGTATCACCCATTGGCTACCATCATGTCAAAGTCTCATCATGTGTAGTGTGCGCTGAGAATGAAGTGCATGTGGGAGTCTCTAACATGTGACTTGTCATATGTCCTAAAAATGCTGCCACTATGATATGGCGTTAAACTACCAAATAACTAACTATTAATATCTTAAGCCTATATGGATTTTTAAGGATTGTACTAACTTAGTTTGGCCTTTTTGGCATGCAGCAGTGTGATGTCGCCACATTTGTAACTTCTCAGCGTATGTGGAATATCAAAATGGCTTATGGGGAGCTATTAGTGGAGGGTGCCCTTCTTCCACCCGCTCCCCTTCAATGGCCCACTTTTTGCCTTTAATAGCCCACCCCTGCCCTTCAATGGCCCACTGCTTATCCTTTAATAGCCTATCTTTGCACCTGGGGGTGCACTTATACAGAAACGGGATATGCCATGTGCATGCAGAGGGTGGCCAAGAACATCCCGTGTACAATCTTTTGGAAAGCAAATTTGACTCCTTCCGTATAAAATTTACCCCAAGTAGTGGTCAAAAACTCCCCTAACTCATACCTATACGTGTGAAAATGGGACAAAAAACCCTTCCTCCGAGTCACTCAGGCACATTGTATGGCACCCAAGAGTGAACCCCCCTTGTTTTTGATAGCCCACCTTAAGAGCTAGTGTAGATTGAACTAGATGCATGGTTTATTGTTGGGCACATGGGGCCATGAAAGTCAAGGGTGAGCATTTGATGGTGCATTGGAGGCCTTTTGATGGTCCATTGAAGGGCAATTAGTGGTCTATTAGGTCCAAAATAACCATAACTTAAAATCTTCATAGCAAGCTTCCAATTTGTCAAAACGACTTGTGTTTAGTATCAATTGAAAGCTAAACTTTGAAATTTCATCATGTTATGCCAAAACAGAAGATTTAGAAAAAATAAACCCATCAAATAAAGTTTTTTTTTCCCTTAAGTGGGCTCTTTATGGGTACCCTCTTTATATTGGTTCATAATGACTACCAAGAATTTGGACGTATCTTCTTGTTGATATGTAATTTCATCTTGATACAAGTATGAAAATAACAAGTATAATGAAATTATGGGTAAAGAACAGAACAGAACAGAACAAATCTGATCTTTATCATCCACGGAGGTCAATTGGTCTATGAGACACAAATAAAAAGAGCAGCAAGTGTATTACTATTACAATTTAGAAGACACATAGAACATTCCATAGGACATATGACAGTCCCATGAATACCCCCTAAATGCAAGAAAGACTGGACGTTTTGAAGTGGAAGCTCAAAGATGCAAATCTTGGGATGTGAATGTTTCAAGCTTGAAGCAAAAGTTTGGATTCTCTAACGCTTATTTTGGGACGCGTGTCGAAACTAATAGGCAACCACGTATAACCCGAAAACTTGAAGTAAAAATGAGAGGCAACCACGTAAAACCCTAAGAAACTTGGAGCAAATAACTTTTGTTATGTCCTATTCTGTGTTCTTTTCTTTTCCGATCCTTCGTTGACCCCAGAATCCACCGCAAATTGGCACTATCTACCTTGCACTCTGTTGCAATGCACCTACTTCGTTCATCCGTTTCATTCTTCAGTCGTGATCTAACTGCTTTTGATTTCCCATGGTTTCTCTCATTTTCGGGTAACGCCTTACCCTCTGTGATCTGTTATCAAAGTGTAGCCTTTCAGTCCATAGATCTAATCCTTGCAGATCTATTAACAGGACTATGAATAGAGAGGTCAATTAAGCTGCCCAAGTGCCCAGCACTTCGTTATGTAAGGAAGTGGAAGAATTGTGAATAAGGGCATCATGGCCTATTCCAACCTTTCAAAAGATCTAGAAACAGGAAAAACTTATGAACTTTTGTCTACTGGCGAAATACCTGCTAAAGACAACAAACCCCTTACAATCAGGTTTGTTATTTATTTGGGTCTAGGGTTGAAACAAATCTGTAGTCTTTTCTTTCTTTATGCTTGAGTACTGCAATCACATTTAGGAATATGAATCTATTGTCTCTCGCTTTAGATCCAACACATCAATATTGATCAATTAAGCTTGGCTTCAGTTTGCTGGCGGCTTTATCATATGGATTCGCTTCTTTGGCGATGGTTTTTATAAACAAAGCGGTGCTTATGGAGTATCCTTACTCCATGTCTCTTCTTACTCTTCAGGTAACTTCCCATTTCAGTGTTTTCTGTTTTGATGTGCAAACCTCTAATCTTACTTGTTCCCCCTAGCAATTAGCCACAGCGGTGCTGTTGCACTTTGGAGGAGTGTTTGGGGTTTGTGAAGTTCAGAAGTATTCTCTAAAGACAGCAATCAAGTTAATTCCACTAGCACTGTTCTATAATGCGAATGTGGCCTTTGCCCTGGCTAGTTTGAAGGGTATTAATATACCCATGTATATTGCCTTGAAAAGACTGACACCGTTAGCAGTTCTAATCACTGATTATTTCAATGGAAAGCCAAAGCCCCAATTACAAGTATGTGTTTCTGCGACGGTTTTGTCAACGATTTGCCTATAACATCATTGATTTATGGCAGATTTGGGCTTTTGCAGGTTGCTTTGGCTGTCATACTTACAGCGGTTGGTGTTGTCATTGCATCCATTGGAGACTTTGCATTTGATTTTATAAGTTATATCATGGCTCTCACATCAGTTTTCTTTCAAGTATGTATATATCTCTAGCAAAATGCGTCCCTTTGTTCATTCATACTAACTTGGTTACACAAATGCAGACTGCCTATTTAGTTTTGGTTGAGAAGTCAGGTGCGCAAGACGGGATGAAATCAACAGAGCTGATGTTCTACAATGCTATTTTATCTCTGCCATTTCTACTGATACTAGTTTGTGTAACTGGTGAGGTGAAATTTGCAGTCCCATTGCTATTGGAAAAGGTCAGTATTTAAGATAACGCACATATCTTAGGTAATTGCTTTGTGCTATATTTTAGGCTTGTGCGAAATCTCAGCAATACAGTGCATAAAGATGTGGGTAAGGTCACAGTTATGCATGAACCTTTACGCAAGCATAGTTATTGTAGGATATTGGGTTGTGGAATTGTTAAATTTTATGTATGTCGTACAATTTCTATGCACTGTGATTATATGAAAACTACAGAGGAGACATTATGCTTTTGTTTGTGGATAAAGTTAGAGCTGAACTTGCACTTATTTCTTATACAAATGACCCAAAGAATGCTTTGCTATTCCCCTGTGTTAATAAAGGCAAGGAGAGGCATATCTCATCTGTTTATCTTTCTTGTAAAAGATGGTGGAAATCTGTCTATGATTATGATGCTTTCCCATGTTGTAAGATTGCTGTCTAATGTGGAATAATATTTTTTCAGAGCGAATCCATTGGCTTTTTCATAACAATGTTAATGTCATTGTTGATGGGAATTGTTCTCAATTTTACAATGTTTTTCTGCACAATAGTAAACTCTGCCCTGACAACTACAATTGTTGGTGTGCTTAAAGGAGTGGGATCAACGGTGAGCAGATTTGTTTGCTGTTAAAGATGCTGTGCATCCTGTGCTATAACTCTTGCATGTTACATAATACAGGTATTTGGATTCATTTTACTAGGTGGGGTTGAAGTCCATGCTTTAAATGTTGCGGGCCTTTCCATCAATACCTTGGGTGGTGTTTGGTACTCGTTTGCTAAATATTCTCAGAAAAGGAGCAGGTCATCAAGGAAATAAATGAAGTTATTGGAGCTTTTTGAAGTAAGATTTTAACTCCTGAATATTTATCCCCTTTATAGATGATAACTATTATTAATGCAAATTCATTTCTAATCTCTAGTTCAATAGCTTAATTTCCCAGAAGCAAAGTTACAAAGGTTTGATCTTCCTGTCCGTTGTCGTGACAAGAAGCAGTCAGAACTTGTAGGGAATTCTGTCTGAAACATGGAGAAAGGATGTAAGCTGTGGGAAAAGAGTAAACTCATTCACACGCCCATCTTTGCTTTCTTCTCCCATGCATAGTTGACTTTGAGGGTTTTAGACATCCTCTTACTGCCAACTCAAAACTTTACCTGCCGTATGCTTTTGATAAGATTGAATCATTTCAATACTAGGTAATTCTGGCGAGAAAAATACAAATAATAATGTTAGGTGATCAGAATACTCCATGATATTACTTGATTTGCACCCAAGTCTCAGAACATGATAAAAATTCACCTTTTATTACTAGCCAAACGTACTGAGAAATATTCCCCATACATGAAGGAAGGAGTTTGAATGTGTTGATTACTATCGAATTAGACAAAGAAGGAATAGGCATCATCAATATCATCCAGCATGCATTATAACCATAACCCGTGCTAAGTCTGCCATCCACGATATTAATGAAAAAATAAGACTTGTTTGTTGATGTTTTGCAGGGTTACCAGATGATCCATTCTGATGATGGTACAATGAAAGAGACGATCGAAAATAGAGAAAATATAAACATGGCTGTTATCAATTTGCCACAATTAAAGGAACTACATTTGCATGGTCAATTTTCAGGTCTCTCATAATCTCCTAATCAAAGTTAAACATGGATGATTCTTCTTGCAATTGCCGGGTCTGGGAGCAACTACTTGCCATTGAAAGGATCAATAGGATCCCTGGTTTTCATCTATAGTATCTCCTTAGGTGCGGGCGAGAACATATGGCTACTTCGTTATCTAAAATCACATTTAGGTTACTTGATAATGTCCTGTTCTCAACTACAGGAATTAGATTTAGAGGAATTTGATTTGCAGAATAAGAATAAACTGAAGGTGGGTTTCCAAGTTCCCATGAATCAGAAGACCCTAAGGTTTTTTGCAAAATCTCAGCTGATGGATGCACATGAACAAAATCTGAGCTGATTGATCAGATCAGGTCCAAGACCTAAGCACAAAGTAATAGTGATGCATTACTTTTGTAGAGGTCCCAAACCTGAGCCCCTCTAATGAAGCGATGCTGGGAACTGACCTCCAGAAAACCTGCAGGTTTCACATCCATGGGAAATAATCCTAAGTGCATCTAGTTTTGTACTAACCTTTGGATGTGATTAAAGTGTGTCTTGGCAAGGTTATGTTTCGTACTAATAACCTTTGCGTGCAATGTTCAATGATTTACGTAATCTAATAGCATATTACTAATGGAAGTCAGTGTGTGCCCTTATTGAGTTTTGTATTGGGGGAGGCTTTTTTGGCATAGGTTGGGGCTATGATTTCGTGGCTGTATGTATAGGGCACTGTATTTTTGGGGCAGTTTGAGCTGCTTAAAGGCATTCAGATGTTGTGGAATTCTAATTTCGGTGCAAGTTTGTGTGTTTTGGGATGGATTTTATAGTGGTTAAAGAGGGAGGGGGGCAGAGTGATTTTAGAAACCCATTAAGGCAGACATCTACGCTCGCATGCCGAGAGTGGCGGCCATGGGCATGCTCCATCTGCTTCATCTGGCTGAACCAACCAAGCCCTACTCAACCAAGCCCTTGAAGAATCCGAGGCATCATCCTGATGCTTGTTTGTTTCCACTTTCTTGGGTAACATGAGGACGGGATAGATTCGGCCAGCACAAGAGTCTAATGCTAGTGGGGTTTTTGCTCATGCTTAAGGCTTGCTTTGTTTACTTCATTCGTGCGCAATAGAGAATTTATTCATAGGTGGATTGGCAGAGGATTGATTCCCGCAGTCATAGCTTCTTATTGCATGCCATGCTCAATAGATATAGATGCCTCGATTTGTATGAACTCTGGAGGTGAGTATTGGTATATTTTATTTTCAATTTTGGAGCGCGGAATATGTTTGGAGTTTTGAGGACCCAGACATCCATAAAGCAAACTATTGCTTGGACACAGTTTTTGCAAAAGATGACCATCTCTAAAGTGTATCCTTATGCACAAAAGAGGCATAACCTCTGACTTGCCAGAAGAAAGCAGGGGATCTACGAATAGATGCAAAAAATTGGGAAGAATGCCTCATTTATTTGCAGAAGTTCTAAGCTTTCACCAAACTGCAGAATGCTACACTTTCGAGCTTGAACAATTGGGGCTAGTTGCAGAAGAGTTCTAGAGAGAATTGAGGTGTCTGTGCAGGTTCCTAAAAAGCGTGAAGCCAGATGCCGTGTCATTTTAATGCACGATAATACAATAGCACATGTCTTACATGCCAAACAATTACATAGTGAAGTTTGGTTCCAACTAAATCGCTTCCATTTCTTTTGTCCCACATTATTGGAGGCAAATTTGATTTATCTTCTTATCATTATACGAAGATAAATTACATTGTCAAAACCAGCAAACTAACTAAGAGAGGCACGAGAAGAGAGAGACACAACTGAATGAAAGCCACATCTGGGCATCTCCACTAAATCACAACATGAATCACAATGCTGGGTGGGTGGGTAGATGGATGGAAAAGGCAGACTACGTCAAGAGCGTAAAGGAGATGCAGATGAGCTGATGGGAAGGGAAAGCTAAGAAGGGGTATAAAAGGACGAGAAATGGTGTAACTGTCCAAACTAACTAGAAAGGTGCAATGGTTTTGACAATTTGATTTGATAAGGATGCCATAAATAAATATCGTAAAGGTTATGAATAATGGACAATCTTACACAAAGATATGCGTAATATGAATATAAATACACAACCCTACTTATGCCTAGCAATACCGAGTATACATTTAGTAGATGTTGTAGATTCATTCGAAATGAAATGTTGCAGGGTATTATGGACTTCGAAGAGATGACGCAGGTACTATTGGCAAAAAATTTTGTGTTGCCATCCGCGCATGTGGGAGGTCCGAGATACATGACCTAACAATATTAGGACGCATGTCTATTGTTCGTGAATTTGACAGGCCGAACCTCTATATAACCATGATTGCCAATGCAAATTAAAAAGAGATTAGGAGGGAGTTATCAGGAGGCTGATTGTCTCTATTGTACGAGACTACCTTTAGAATGAGGTGTCTCACATGGTTGATAATCTTGAAACATCATGGGCAGTTCGAATGAATGGCTCGCATGTGCACTACACCTTTACACCAGCTAAAGGCTTTGTAGGAGAAGTGAAAGTTTCATGAAAACATCCACACTGTTAGATCTCTTTTTCATATCAATCCTTATGCATGTCTTCAGTTATCCACTCCGTGAGCACTGGTGGATTCCTTTGCAGGACACTCCAAAAAATGAGCCTTTGTTTGTTGTTGTTCATCTAAAGACACAGTGATGTTGGATCGCAGCTGGTCTAAGCACTATTGCAGCCTGGTACGAGTCTGGCCATCTCTCGTTACGGGAGGCATTCAGAACACGTATTTAGGAGGGTAGCTACGGACAAAAGCATGTCAAAATGTGGAGGAAAGGGGCGACTAGGAAAAAAGTAGGGCTAAAGAAGAAATTGACCAAACCTTAAGAATTATAAAAGTGAAATGAGGGCATAAGTCAGGGCCACAGACATATCATCCAAGATCATCAACTAAAGAAATCCTAAAAAAGCCCATCCGACGCTTTCAAGTCAAAGTTTGCAACAACCTACAAAAGTTGGAAACTCAAACGTACGAGGGTAGGACATCGTGGTCTCTAATGCAAGGCATGAAAGATGAGAAAATTATTCGAACATAGCTAGAAAATTGAAAAATTGTGGTCTAAAAATGGAGCATGTCGATGTATGGACGTCAAAGAGCAAGTAAAAAAAAATTATAAGACTTGATTACTTGGGTTGTAGAGGGTCCTATAGGAGTAGGGGTCAAAATTGGGGGGTTTCCTCCCCGTAATCTTCGGTTAAGGTTGTTAAAATTTGATTTTATAAAGCAGATGCAAAATTTTGGTCAGAATTTTATAAAAATAATGTAAAATCCGGCAAATTAGAGGTGTTTCACAAAAATCCGATAAGTACAAATAAGAGCGGCATTTTTGCTGGTTGATAAAAAATCTAAATTTAAGGCCTGGGTAGGAGGTCTAGGGCAATAACAAAAGTCCCAAAAGGTCTAGGACATTCTCCTTCCTCCTCACTCGATTTGTAACATTACCATTCTTTTAATATATTGATGACACAGTTCTTCAAAAAAAAAATAACAAAAGTACTTTGAGACGTAGGGGGTAGGTAGTCTAGAGCAATAACTTTTAGGGAAAAACTGTCTTTATTATACATCTAAAGACTCCATGACTCTAATAAGCAGCCCAAGGCTCTAAAAAAATAATGCTAAGAGTTGACTTGTTGGCTACAAAGCACATGATCGAAAGTAATGTATCAAAATAAGCACGATCAAAAGTAATGTACCAAGAAAGGCTCCACAATTTCTAAGCAAGCACACAAAAAATCCTAAAACATAACCTATGAACCTAGTGCTAGACAAGACCGAGACAAAAATCCTAAAACTTAACCTAGGCCAAAAATTGACCGTCCCATAAAGCTATGCCCATAAGCTATTTTAGTGACATCTCTCTCTTGTACAGGTCCAGCCAATTGGCCTCCGAGGACGATAAAAACTTTATTCTATTCTATTCTCTTAAGTGTTTGTTGCTAAGAAAATTGAAATTCACTACATTCAGTTGTGTCTTCTGTGTTGTAATCTTCATCTACATGTGGTGTACATCCATCTCAATTTTCAGAACTCAGATTGTATGATTCATTGTTCTCAAAGAGTAGGAGAAATATTTAAGATTGAATTCTTGATCAGAAGTACAATTACATTCTAAAGGATTTAAAGGATTAATGTAATGGTATAAAGAAGAAGAAGAAAATTTTTAACGTCCACGAGAACCCAATTGGGTTATGGTTTAAAGGATGTGGAGTTGCTGTCCAAAAACCTCACCAAAAATCTCATGCCTTGGTTTTGCCCACATTAAACATGCGTATATATAATGTTCACGAAATTACACGTTACATTGCAATTGGGGCAGAAATAGCAGGAGTGTTAAAAGGTACTACTAAGATTTCAGCACCTGATGCAAATACTTCTGCAATCCATCTTCCAGCAGGCAGTTATATTTTGATTGCTGTGTGCTCAATTTGCAATTTATTTCAGCTCAGGTGGAAAAACAAACTGGGGTAAAGAATTTTAAGTTATTATTTTTTGTTGCACAGTTCTAACACAACCCACAAACCCTTGAATGGCTGTGTGTTCTAACATTTTTCGACATTATCAAGCCTTTTCTAGTTCGGGACTCTGGTCTTCAGCATAATCATGCCTGGTACACAATCAAAGGAATTTAAAAATGTAAGGAAACGAGCTCTGAACGAAATGCATCAGAAAACAATCACTTACTTTATTTTCCTGGTCAGTTGATAGATTCCAGTTGCTGCCATAAATACATTGACACTTAACAAGTTCCAATTTTTCTGAAATAGAAGGTGTGCAGGTAAGTAGAAAATCCAACGACTATATGCAAATAAAAAGTGGCCAGAAAGGTTGGAGGGTTAAAGATACCGGTGTAATAACCGTGCTGTAACGCGACCATATTACACCAGTTGCAGTAACAGCTGTCCATGAAATGAATAGCTTGAGTGGACAAGATAATGAAATCATTTATATTTCTAAAGAAAAAAAAGAGTGCCTACACAATTAATCACCTATTTGCTGAGGATAAGAGACCTTCTCAGGGGGCTTTGAAAAATCAGCAATATTTGCAATTGCAATTCCCCACTTGAATGTTGGTGCCCAAAAATGAACTGGATGGTATATGAAATGACACCAAAATTAGATGGTCCATCTTATTTCACAATTCTAGGTCAGTATTCTTGGATAGAAGACAGATAACTGGAAAGAATAAGAGAAAGTAAATAGTGCAAAGCTTACACGTTACAAAAAAAGAAAAGAAGATGGAAATTGTTTTAAATTTATTGAGTAGCAAGTTCCAATATCATTCATTATGGTCATCACATCTATAAAAGAAACAGAAGTGTGCTGCCATAGTAGTTAACACCACTGCGTGGATAGCTAACGTAACCATGGAGTTCAGATTTTTTTGAAGTTCACATTTGGCTTATAAGAAATGTCAATAAATGATGGTCTCTGACTTGAACAGTAAAAGATATTACTTTCTAAAACTTGGGTAGAAAGAAGTTTGGGCACATAATCAGATTACCTGATATTGATTTCTAACATAGTAAAAAACCAGATTTTGAGATCTCATGATATTGATTTCTAGCATAGCAAAACCAAAATTTGAGATCTCATGAAAATACTCAAAATGCGCCGGTATCAAATAAAAAGAAAAAAAAATTGTAACTAAACAACCAGATCTGCCAAAGAATCAAAATGACAGAGAGACGAAAAAGCAACTAAGGAAATAAGTTACTTGTTTTAGGTCCGGCGGGGTGGTTCCAGAATGATTTGAGAGTTGAAGAAGCCATAGATCGCCGGGACGCCCTGGACCGCTCCCAGCTACCAACACGATGGGGGAAAGAAAAGAAACGGAGGCAATTTTTTCTATTTTATTCTATTTTATTATAAATCAAGAGACCTTTGATTCTCTAAATATACCCGACATTACAACAGATGTTTGTTTGTCGTTTGTAAAATTAAAAGAAAAAATCAATGGTTTATTAGCTCTGTGTATGACAAGAAATTTGTCACGGCGGCCAACATTTCTCTTCAATGACGCAATTGCAGGATGAAATTTATGTGAAGTCCAGGGTACTGTGAAGTCCAACTTAGTATCAATTTAGAACTGACATATATGTTATATTCAGTTCTTCAAATTTGTATAAAAATCCAAGACGAAAGACAAATACAAGTGCACAGGCGGGATTAAGATCTCAGAGGATAATCATGATCCACTGAGTAGAACCACCGACCTATGCATAAGATAGCACACTCAAATAAATCTCAAAGATCAACTGTCGCTTGGCAGGCGCAAGCGAAGAACAATGGTAGGCCTTAGCAGTTCTAGCTTGTGCGTCCTGGAGGACAGCAACGGCAGGAGTGTCTAAGAACTTAAAGACACACAAATTTCTGCATTTCAGAAAGACCAGAACAACCATCTTGACGCTAAGTGACGCCTGGCTTCACAACTTGTTCCAAGTATCCGGAGTCGTTTGTAACGAGAGAGTGTAATCAACATTCTTGGACTAATTAAAAGGGATTTATAAACTTAAGAATTTATATTGAATATACCACTAGATGGCAAAGATAATGGGCAAGATAAATATAATGTTTGGTCCTACCATGTTAGTGTTTGAGGCATTTCAGAAAAAAATGACAACTCATTTTCTTTTGGCAAATGCGTGCATAGACGCATAAGACTTGTCACTCTCTTATCAAATGGATTTTGCATGCACTTTTATTTCGACTTCCTTGAGTTTGAATTGAATACACGATTCTGATTTCTGACAATTACATTCCAAGTTAAGCGTAATATTTCGCACATGCTAGTGAATATTCTAGGTTTTCTTCATTGCTCTAAATTGTGCAGCAATGCCCACCACTCAAATAGGCAAAGAGTAAGGAAAACATGAAAAGCGGAATTAGTTTGGACTGATCCTGAGGAGTTTAGGATAAAAACAATTTACCTTTTAAGGTGTTGCAATGCAAGGCATTGTATTAAGTTAAATACAAAAAAGAATAAGTGGTTGCCATTTTAAGAGCCGTAGGTCCAGGGCATGGCGGCAAAAAAATGGCCGGAATCAAGCAATGCCAGAGTAAGCTTGGCCCATTTTGCCTTGACGGGTTCTTAACCTTTCTCCCTCTCACCTTCTTTTCTTTCTTCTGCACTCCAGCTCAAGACCAAAAGTAGGAATGAATTACATGTTGATATGTCTTGCCTTCAAAGGTAAGCAAACACTAAAAAATCGTGGATCATGTAACATGTTCGCCGGATCATGCAACCTGTCCTCCATTGTTCATGTAATATGTCCGCTGGATGACCATAAGCTATGCCGGTAAGCAATATAGTCGCGGATTTTAAGGAAAAATATAAATCGATTTGTTGAAGACAAGAGAAAATAAACTACGTGTCCTTATATGAGGAAGAATAAGACCAAGCTATGTTGAAGGCATCTTGTCTATAAGAATTACATACTTTGGGCAAGAAGTTTATCGCGGCAGCCAAGGCTGAGCATTTCTCTTCAACGACTCATTTACTGGGTTGAATTGTTCCAGTTCAAAACAACTAATACATTTTGGTGTAAGTTATACTGAAGATTCTTTTTCAAGATTCATCAAGATTCCCTTCGAATGTTTCAAGATTCTTTGAGATTTTGTCAATCCCGGAGGATCCACCTTCTTAGTAATGCATATGCCACCTGCATATATAGGGTGGTAAAAAAAACTCATGTATACGCTATTTTTTTCATTTTCTGATTCAAAAAGTTTGTCATCTAAGATTGAAGAAAGCAAGGCAGCAGCAACTACAAAACGGATGCAACATGATATTTTTTTAATTTACTTCATAAAGATAAGCAAGACATAAACCATATGGTTATGGATAACCAAACGCAATCAGGTTTACAATTACCAACAAACGTACTCTTCTTGTCTATAGAAATCATTTTACATGTCTAGAAGAAGCTTCAGTTCCTTGATGCTCCAGCCAGTTGTTATCTAGACCCGCAAGCTAGCAACGAAATAAGCTTTAAGGAATACTTCAAATGCCAAAACTACAATAAAAGAGAAAAAACATTGAAAAAATTGCCTTCTGCCTAACCTAAACTGCAAAAATGTTGAAGTGACCAGAGCAACTTTATTTTGTTGAAGATAGGAAGAGAACAAAAGCTCTGCCATTTTCACGCAGTATAAAGGAATAAAAAACATGGAAGGTGGAGGCTGCCATTTGAAATCATGGAAGCTGGAAGTAAAATGCTACAAAGAAATCAAAATCATGTATATCTAAGAACAATGAAGCAAGCATGAAACCTATAAAAGAAAAGCCTGAATGGTCGTTTAAGTATCTGTGCACCATATGAAACTAGATTGAAGATGAATCAAGTTGTTACCATGCTGTGCTAGGCTCTAATTATTGATGTGTTGTGGGTTGCCCTTTTTTCAGCGTAGTCTGGACCATGAGTTTCCATCCCGTTGTGCAGCATCGTCCCGGACTCTATCAGCAGCTTTTGTGTAGCTAAGCCAACATCCAGGTACACACCTGAAGCTGTACATCAGGACCTACTTTTCCGGCTACAAGAATTGGAGATGTGATTGCCAGATCAGGAAGCTATCAATGGTTTCTGGAAGCAGGTTGAATTTAAGGGAGACCGTGCATTCATTGACCGA
>JAANSK020050354.1:0-17247 GCA_011763485.2 Isoetes engelmannii
TTATCAGCCTCCCCTATGATGCTCCTGCTCTCCGAAATCACCAACTTTTTTAGTGGTGATACCGGAGGATGGGAGGTCGGTGGACGGCCAGGATTTGGCGCGAGAATGGACGACCACGATCTGTGCAGAGGGCTGACATGTGTCAGTACGGCAAAACGGAGGCCCCCCGATTGGGCTCCGTCGAAAATTGGGGGTGATCCCGGAGGCTGGGAAAAACACCTCCGGGATCACCCAAACCAGGGTAATATTATCCTCACCCTATTGTATTTACTACATTACGAGCCAAGCTTGTCCATGTTTTGCCGCAACTGTGATCTTGTCAACCTTATATCGCATACGCTGCAACTCAGATATTACTTCAGTATCATATGAAACTGTCAGTATCTATGCGAAGATACGGTTGACTAGAAGCTTAGCGTTTTATTTTGTGGTAAATTGTGTTGCCCGATTGCTTTTTTGTTTCTACGCCTCTGACAAGCTATTTGAAGCAAAACGAGATTGTACGGATTCTCAAATTAATAAATTCGTGCATTTATGGAACAAGCTACGTATATGAGTTACTAGAGAATGGAATAGTGCATACCTGGAGCCGCCAGTTAGTTAAGAATTCTAACCAAGTTGATTAGTGGAGATCAATATCCGCATGTTTAATTGAGAATCTTAATAGAGGGTAACTTAACAAGACATGTCATTAATGTAAATGGTTAGTATAGATTCAAATAAGTTTCTCTACCAGCACTTGAACTAGCTATCAATCCAAGTACAAACAACTTCAACGAGAAGGAAAATGTTATTTATTTAACTTAACTAGGGCTGTGAATATACAAGATCTAGCTAGGGAGTGCAACAAAAAACAACATAGATTAACCCACAAATGTGGGCACACCTTATTTTCTCACCTTGGAGAACGCCTGCTGGTGGAGAGACAAATAACAAAGAATGAAGCAGTGCCACATTCTATAATAAGGCGTGATCCTCTCGACTGAATCGTCCTATTGCATGACAGCAATGCACCATAGAACGCTCAAGTGAATCGTTCTTATGGTCGAGCTGGAGTAACAAAATTTTCATTGTTCTAATGCATGATTCTCTTTAGATATAGATGTGTTATTCTCTTGAGCTAATCATATCGTGCGAGTCACGCGTCCTCACACATGCAAAACATGTGAGGTCGAGGTAATCACAAACCACACATGCGTAATTATTGAAACATGTGATTAGCTCAAGCTAATTACACACCACGCATGCGTAATTAAGTTGTAGTAATTCATGTGAAAACATGTCATTAAAGCCCCCCATTTTTCTTGTGATTCTCTCGAGATAATCATAGTGTTTTTCTCGAGAGAATCACTGCATTCCAAGGTTAAAATTAGAGAGCCAATATTAGCACCGGAGTGGAGGCCATGAAGCAAGCAAGCCTGGACATACACGTGGCGACCAGAAGACCACATAGGACTTAAAAAACATATGTTTGTAATTCTCTTTACACAGAGGCCAGAAAGGATGGCTATGGCGTTAACAATCCCTTCTGCCCCAACCCGTCTACCCTTCACCTCGCCTTCCACAACTAAGCTGCCATTTTGGAGTGGCACTTGCAAAACGGCTTCCCAGACACCAATGTTAAGCTCCTCTCTTTCTGCCGCGGAAGTTGTCAAGAAATTTTACGACTCAGTTAATGCACAGGATCTCAGTCCTTTACAGGACCTCCTTTCTGACAATTGTGTGTACGAAGACCTTGTCTATCCACAGCCTTTTGTTGGCAGACAGGTAAACTGGTGGTGCTTGTACATTGTATTCTTTGCTGCCAATGTATAATTTCATCAATAGGTTCCTTTACTATTATATATAAGGTTCATTCTGTATTGATTTTTAAAGCAAATTGTGCAGGCTATAATTGATTTCTTGCAACAGTATGTCGATTCTCTTACTCCGGACTTCAAATTTGTGATAGATGACATAACTGATGGCGACCCCTCTGCAGTTGGGGTAGTTTGGCACGTAGGTAGGTTGTAAATTCTCTTCCTCTTCAATGTTGCTAACATTTTCAACGTCTTCTTTCAAGATTTTCCAGCAAGATTTTCTTCTTTTAAGATGTTGCTTTGAGATATGGAGTAGAATATTGGCCAGCAATGGCCTGGCATAATAGAGTTGCCATGTTTCTGCTGAACACCATGGAAAACTAGATGCTAGCTTCCATTTTCATAGAGTGGTCTAGCTTGACAAAGGTACAGCTAGTCTCAACAATAATCTTTGAGCATTTTGATTTGACAGAATGGAAACAGAAACGATTTCCATTTTCTAGAGGATGCAGTTTCTATCGTTGTGAATATGTCCAAGGAAAATGTAAAATAAGGTCAGAAAATCATCCCACAACATTTAGACCATTCTCCTTAAGGATGTAGTTTCTTACTACATAAAACTGCTTATAAATTACGTATTAATTATAGATATGGACGTGACTGTGTTGAATCGGCAATTAAACCTGGTGGCGCTAACCTGGTAACTTGTCAATCTTGTGACATACTTTCTTTCTTCAGTATAGACAGTGTGCAATTGTGTAGTGTAGTTTGTACAATGTTGTTGGCTCACATAGTTACTTTTTGAATAATGCAGGTTATCCTCAAGGCGTTAGTTGCCCTTTTTTCAACATTTCCATGGTTACTAACCTAACAGAGGACTAAGCCCTGAGCCCTAAGCCCTAAGCCCTAAGGAAACGTGGCAGTATTTGGTTATTAGTTATATGGTATGCTCATCCTTACCCCCGAGTCGATACATGTAAATACATGAGATTTAATGCTAAAACGTTCTACCAACTGGAACTACCAGTTTATTAAGGAAAGCTCTAATGCCCCATGCTTAGTTAGAAATTGTATTTGGATTCTTAGAGCATAGTAGTTCCTTCGATATTGTATTGATGGCCGGATTGATGGCAAGAAACAGTCATTAGTTATTGCTTTTAATGAGATTAATTGGCCATTCATCATAAAGGGTGCTATCTATGTGGGAGTAAACACTTTATCCACATAAAACTCTGTGCATCTCCAAAGCTCTTGTCATCTATCGAAGATGACCGAAGATGACCTTGGCTTAACACTCTCACATATGAGGCAAGCCTTTCAAAATGCTACACTTGTAGGGGAGGGTGACCATGAAGCGCCCACTTAAAGGAAAACAAAATTCTTTAAGAAATTTATTCTGTCGCCTCTTTAAAAACAAAATGTGCATGCTTCAAGAAAGCACTCTTCATGACAAATAACTATACAAAGCATTGATTGCTTTATTCTGGCCATTAAGTGCTTTTTGTAGATACAAGACTCCTTTTGTACAATTTTGTCTATTAAATGCCTTGTATAGATACAATGTCTAGTACACGACCATATAACTATAAAAAGCATCGACTGCTCTCTTCTTGTGATGTTCCTGCGTCTATTATATAGATACAAGGCGCCTATTATATAGATACAAGTTTGTCTACTACACGACCACATCACAATGATGTTCTTGCTTTGATTATACAAATACAAGGCTCATCTACTACACGACCACATCACACTCATATTGTACCTTCACCCTTCTTTATGATTTGACTGAAGTTTCTAGGAGCTTGTTTGTGGTTCTATAACTGTTCCTGCAAGGCATATTCACAAAATTACTCTTACGTTTGATGATATTCCTTTCAATTAGAGCAACCAAGGATCTAGGCACACGAAAACATGAGGATATGCAAAATAAGAAAGTGAATTATTGCATAAGAAGAAGAAGAGGATGTGAATTATTGAAGAAGTTAGCACCAAGATGGGCAGGACCGTTCAAGTTAGTTAGAAAAGTGGGGAACTTAGCTTACGAGCTAGAGCTTCCTCCTCAAGAGTTTGTAAAGTCTTTCATGTTAGCTTACTTAAGTAGTACGTCCCTAATGGGGTAGTTCTATTGCAGGATCAAGGGGGGTTCACCTAGTTTTAACCACATAGACAAGGTGAGTGATTCGAAAGGGTTTATTTTTGTGATTGAACTATATATATGCATAATTCGTAAAAGGATCTTTTTGGTCATTCTCGTGCAATACATGACTGGAATGTTTTTTTCTTTTTTCTTTTCTTTTTTTTTTTGGGAAAAGTTTAAGCTATAGATAAGGGTTTTTTACTAGCCACTTGCACGCACATGGCATATTCCCTATAGAAGACGTGTACCCTCCGGGTGCAGGATAACCATCTTCTTGAACTCAAGGATGGAAAACTCTGCTTGGAACTTGAGAAAGAAACGGACTTGAAGATGGACTACCTCTATTTCCAAATTCCTAAACCAAGGAAGCATGCAATCTAGATGAAAGGCTTGTAAATCCAAACTATAAGACCCGTGTGAACCTTTGAGGCCTCGTGTTATATTAAAGTTTTGATACTCGCGCAAGGCGTCTAACAGTTGGCTCGAACCATTGGATGTCAATTTTGGGCAATCTTGGCCATCAGTAAGCGCGACTCATTCTTTAGTAAGTTCTAGTTAACTGTCAGTTCGAAATACGACATGAAACCAAAGGTTGTGATGTGCAATATATACAAATATGTGCGTATGTGTTTGAGGCTCCTCGCCAGCAGTTGGAGGCCCTGCGCGAATATCAGCATAAACAACTGGGGGATCTAGGGGGTTTAATTCAATGGTTCCATTTTTTAATGTGACATATGCCCTTTCAATGGTTTCATATGATATACTTGTACGAAAAATGTATGGAAATTGTATGAAAGTTGTACGGAATTTTTCGGCGGCCTCTTCGGGGCCAAATTTTGGACTTTACGACATGGAAAACATTCTACTAAAATGGAATTGGTAAAAGGAAGACAACACTCAATGTGCACAATAAAAAACTTTAGTATTGTGTTGGCTCCATAGGAGCATTCTCAATTCAGAGCTATGTAATTGCTATTATGTGGAAATGGATGTAAACCAAAATATGTACAGAATCATCAGTTTATGTTCGCAAACAAAAAATAGAAACTAATAATGCACTATTCCATTTCAAGTGTTTTTCGTCCCACACTGTAAATTATCTTGGCATCAAGCTATTTAACACAACTGCAAAAACCAGAACAGAAAGTGGTATAAATTATGAGAGATAGAAACAGTTGACATTGACCAAAAAGTTTTCACTTATGTCCTTGAACTTTGTTTTTAGACATTTTATAATGTCTAGTGCTTGTTCTTTCACCACCTTCAAGCTTCATGTTGTCGTTGCTACCCTCCTGCATGTAGTCAATATACTGAGAAGAGTCTGAGAAAATCCAGCATGAAACTATATGCATATGCTAATGCACAACGGAAGAAATGTGAACCCTATGCTTACACAAGGTTGGACTCCAAATTTTGAGCTCTAGAACACATAGAAAAGATCATATAATGTTCAACAATGGTAATTGTATATATCCTCACATGCAAACTTATCAACAAAAAGATATTGTTAAGATGCGTTCAGATTCAATTCTAGAAGTATCTGAAAGGTCAAGGCTGTAGTCTTTTTTGTTTCTTTGATAATGATATTGGCATCCCATGGGTGAACCATAAGGACATAGAAGGATGGCTGCAATTGCAGAGTAAGCCCAACAATTAAATAAACCAGAGGGAAAAACACTCGCAGCAATTTTAGAAGAAATCGGACCTGGTGAATCAGCCTTCATAACATGATATCCAATCCATTGCCATGTTATGTTGCAGACAAACCGCTCGGGCTAAATTCGATTTGCTTAACTAAACCCTGCGCTAATTCATCCTGACCTTTTCTTGAAGCCTCCTTTGAAAGTCCTTGGATATTGTTGAGCCAACTGAGAGGACAATATTCTGCAAGTAGCCAGAAAATGGTGCAACTTCACTAAATAAGAAAGACTTCACATTTTCACCGCTACTATATCCCAGATAAGGGACTTGTAAAAAATGAATGAACCTTGTACAAAGCACGCCTTGTGTCTATTGGTGATGCTTGTATTCATTTATCTATAACGTCAAGGAGAGGGACATTTATGCTACAACAGAAAGCAACCATTGGAGCAGTATGAATGGCCTAGCTTTGCCCCTATTACTTTGCCCCTAGCACAAATTAATTAATTGCCCCTATTTTTAGTGCAATGTATCATGCCAATTTTCTGTTATGCTCCATTGTATAGCTCAATTGTATTCATGGTTGCTGTGGAAAGATTCAATTGATACTTTAGTTGAAAGATTCGGGTTTACTGTATTAATCTTCGACCTGAGCCACTGAGCTTTCTTCCAGATCCAGGGCAGTGTATATTTGCAGCTGCAAACTTTTGGTCTACAGATCAAAGAGAAAGTAAAGTTGATTGGTTGTTGTCCAAATGAGGGCAAATTGGTTGTCATAATATTTCTCATGCTGGAAAATTTCTTCAATTTATGCCCATAGTATAGCAACCCATCGATCTATCATTTCTTTTGTTTTCTTCAAATTTAATCAATTTTCTAAATCATAGCTTATATAGGGCATTTTGGTGTTTTCCAAAAATATTGGGTCATTTTGCCAAATACTCTAAAATTCACGAGCATTTTTAGAATTAATCTTGATGTAGAAGAAAAAAAGCAATTTTTGTCATGCCACTGGGCAATATCCCTTAGGACATATGAGGAACACACTACTCTAACATTGCTTAGTTGTGTAATTGTTGAGTTCTGCCCTAACCACCTTACATTGAATAGGACTTAACCCGAGATATGTGTGTTCTAGGACTCCCTTCGGCCCTTTTCTAACACATTTGTTTGTCAATCTCACACACCCACCTTTTCTAACACATTTGATCATCAATCTCGCATAACCAATGTGCCATGTACATTTTTTTTTTTTTGAATTCCTGTTATGTTGCATTGGCAGTTCTAGGATATAGGCCTGTTACTTTGTTTTTTTTTATTACATTTTATTTAGCATAGGTACCATTTGGCGATCTGGGATAGCGGATGAATCCTTGATTTGCAACAGGTGCAGCTTAGGACCTTCTCTGCAATGTGGAGTTCCACAAGTAAGAACTACGTTATTCTATTCGTTTGCTCTAGCCTCTTCTGTGTAGCGAGATCTCTGTCTGATGACATCACACAAGAAATTACACGGAATGCCAATTATCGCAGCTTGAATGAGCTAAATCAAAAGGATTCTTCCACATTGCAAGGAAATCTTCTTGGGCTTCTCAAATCCGATGGCTCTCTAGACATCGATTTCATTGCCAATATAGCAGATGATATTGATGTAGATGACTCTCTGTCAGATGGCCAAAATAGATCTGAACAAGAAAAGGAAACCGCGCCTGCACCAAACTACAGTTTCGAATATTGTCCAACGAAACTGACAGATTACATACCCTGCTTAGATAATGTGGCAGCTATTAGCCTTCTTCCTTCAACAGATAAGGGCGAAAAATGGGAAAGGCATTGTCCCAAGAACAATATATCTTGTCTCATCCCCCCTCCAAAGGACTATAAGACTCCGATCAGATGGCCCAAAAGCAAAGATGAGGTTGGTCTCCTCTCGGTCCAGATTATTTGCTTAACATTGTGCTTTAACGATTTATTATAGGTCTGGTATAGCAATGTGCCCCATACTCGACTGGTTGCTGACAAGGGAGGACAAAATTGGATTGCAATCAAGGGAACTAAGTTCATCTTCCCTGGTGGTGGAACACAATTTGCCCATGGGGCTGACCAGTATCTAGATCAGATCTCACAGGTTTCCTCATCTTAAAGAATTTATTCCATTATTTTCTACCAAAACATTGACACCCTCTCTCTTGTTAAATTACGTCTTCTTGTAGTCTATAGTAATTGCATTTCTGTCCATGGAATTTGTCAGCATAACAAAATATTTCCACTAGAGATATTCCTGGGTTGTGTGGCTTGCTTTTATTAGACGAGTTCGGAATTGTACTAGAAACCATGAGTGGGAGAGTTTGGATCACTCAAGTTATAGAGAACTCACCAATGAGGATAAGAGATCTCTTACTAATTTGTAGAAGAAGTGGGAAGTGCTACTTTCCATCTAGAGGTTTACCATCCATTGATAAGTAGGTCCTTTATTAATTGGTGATTTGCTAGGATGGATGGTGCAGGTATCTCCCGTGCCAAACGCTACAGTCTGTTTCATGTACGGTTAGAAAATTGCCTAGAAACCGTTTATTTCGTAACCAGAAATTAATTAAATTGTTGAATAATACAGTGAAGTTTGATACCTGCATGGAGTTGGCATTGAGGCTGAAAGAATCTCAACCTTCTTTTTTCATGCTAAGATTTCCTTTACAGACTTATTAAGTATTCTTTCTTTCTTCTGTCATTACTGATAAGAAGCTAAGAGATTATTTGAGTTCTACTACAACAAATTTTCTCCCAAAATCCTGCATTTCAGCAAAAATCTCCAGTATTGGATTATATGCTGGATATGGTGCCACATATCTCTGTCATGGAATTTTTAGTCGCATAATTCTTGATGCACCAGGATGGAACAGAAATATAGCTATGGAGTTTTCAGAAATCATTTTACATTTCCTTGATTGCACTCAACACTACTGAATTTACACTGGATTGGGTCATTATACATCCTTGGTGGTATAGAGCCATCAACTCTCCTGTGTTGTCTGAGCAGCTTCATGGGGGGGTGAAATAGCAGGAAATAAGGCATGCTATGTCGAAAACAGATTTGTTGTTTGTCTTTTCTGCAATGGTGCCCACATTTTTTCGAGCTTGAGTTGGAAATATATCCTAAGTCTGACCTTAGTGTCCATAACCTGCTTAAGTATCATCTTTATAAAGGATGACACAGACCGTGCCATGCAGATAGAGATGCCTAGAGCCATCAATTGGGTAATTTCAAATATAAGAATTCTAGTAAAACATCAGTTGCCTCTTTCATCTCTTTTCTTTGTTTGCATCTGTTTTTAATTTCTCAGTTGCACAATGCAGATGGTACCAGATCTAGCATTTGGGACTCACACCCATGTTGCTCTTGACATTGGTTGCGGTGTTGCAAGCTTTGGAGCATATCTACTTTCTCGTAATGTAACAACACTATCTGTTGCTCCAAAAGATGTGCATGAGAATCAGATACAATTTGCTTTGGAACGAGGAGTTCCAGCTATGGTAACAGTGTTGGCTACTCGTCGTTTATTGTTTCCCAGCCAAGCCTTTGACCTTATACATTGTTCACGTTGCCGCATTAACTGGACGAGAGATGGTATCTTCTACCTTTTTGTATTAGGGATTCTGTTAGCCAAATTCATATTGTTTGCAATTGATATTATGGTGATCAGCGCTTAGATGTTTTACAGCAGCTAGATAACTTAACATTTTTTTAAGGAGATCACACAGATGGTTGTGTTGTTGCTAATGTCTTTAGGAATAAAAAGAACAACAGTCCCAAAAACTTCCACGTGGCATTGCGTCATTGGACATGAGGGCAGAACTCCATTACTTTTTTTTTTTTAAAGCTTTCAACTCAAGGTTTACTACTACTATATTAATCTTATGGGAGAGACTTCTTTTTGACTGTTGACGAAAATCGAGCTAGAGATACATACTACAAATAGATATCTAGATAAATTATATGAATCCTCAATAAACAAATTAATAAATAATCAAAATAATTGTAGTATAATGCGTGCATAGCATAATCCGCAATGTTGAATCAATTAGATATCTAGATAAATTATATGAACCCTGAATAAATAAATAAATAAATAAATGACAAATAATTGTAGTATAACTCCTCTTCCTCTTCTTCTAAATTGTTGGCTCCTTGATCTAAATTTAAGTTTTTTTTCTTTTTTTTTTAATCTTTATTTGCATTTGAATGCATATGATTCTTATCGTATATTGCATTTCCACAAAAGATAATTGCTATAATAAGACATTTGCTATATCGTTTTTATTAATTTTTTATTATCATTGAGGACAGTAGACCGGTCTGCCAATGCAGTTATCTTGAAGAGGTGATGCTCAAGGTTGCTTCAGGACATTTATAACGGACATCACATTGACATGAGGCCGATGACTATTTTGATTATTTGACTATTCTGATTTTGACTATTTAGGGATGTTTTGAACCTTCATATACTGTCCTTGTATGATTGTTGCACATGGATGTTAGGATTAGGAAACTACTTTTAAGAACTATCATAAGAGTATAAATTGATCACGGTTTGCAACAGGCAATCTCCATTTTCTGTAAGTCCTTCACGTTTCCTTGATTTAGCTACTTTTCATTTTCTGAATAGATGGCATTTTGCTGGCGGAAGTGGACCGAGTGCTGAGAGCAGGGGGTTACTTTGTTTGGGCAGCTCAACCAGTTTATAAGCACGAGGAAAGCAGCATGCATGCTTGGAATGGTAGTTTTGGTTCCACTTTAAATTTTCAGCACTTAATATCTACTTCAGTTTCCTTGTCTTGTATTTTGCTATTGTTTTTTATTTTGTAATGAAGCAACTTACTCACTTCTTGCATGAATTGCACAATAAAGGGATGCTTTAAATGCTGTTTGTCGTAGATATGACGATTGATGTGGGAAAGAAAGTGCAGATTCATTTTCCTTTTGCTGCATGACATGGAAATGCTATGATTTATTAGAATGTGGGCATCTTTGCAGTATGCGCTATGTTCATTAATGATATGTGGCATAACTCCCAAGAATGCCTGGTAGAAATCTTGATTTAAATCAAGTGCATAAGATCAGTAGTGTGCCAAAGTTCCGAGGAGACCAGTATAAATGAATGATGAATTACCTATCTTTTGAAGGCTATTGGCATGGCACCATTTTGCAACTTTATTGAGACAAAACTTCTTTTTCTTTATCTCTCCCATGTAGTATCTTTCCAGTATCAATCACTTCTTTAGAATGTCAGGTTCTTACTATATGATATGCAGATATGGTGGCTACAACATCGCGTCTATGTTGGAATTTGGTTGCGAAAGAAGGTTATATTGCTATCTGGCAGAAGCCATTGATTAAGACGTGTTATTTTGGCTCACAGTCTAGTGAAATACTGCCATTATGCGACGAGGATCCCAATTCAGTTTGGTACTGTGCTTCTTTCTTGGCTCTTAAATTAGTTGCGTGAGATTAGCAAATGCTTCTTAAGCTACACTAAGAGACATTTGTAATAAAGTTAAGTCACTCTGCTGGGCAAGTCTATCACAATGATAAGTTTCTGGGACTAAGATGAAGAATAGAAACTCCGTTACAAAGTTAAACTGGAACTAGAAAGTTTGCAAGATTTAATATGCAGGATGGATTTTATGAGGAAACGTGCCCTGTTGTGCAATGTCATCCGTTTAGGTTTAATTCTTAGGAACATGATAGAGACCATTCTAGTTATTTAGCAGTTGCGTCATGCTTATCCACATGCCGGTGTTCAAACTACGATTTTGTTTGCGCATGATTTTAATGTTCTTAATGGTTTCAACAGGTATGTTCCATTGAAGGCATGCATAAGTGTAACCACCAGAAGTATGGCCAATATACCAAGCTGGCCTTCACGTTTGTTACTTCCACCTCAACGTCTGCAGGATGTCAATCTAGATTCTCTAGATGCAAAGAATGAGATTTTTATTGCTGATACTCGATATTGGTACGCAATAGTTGAAGGCTACCTCCGGGGACTTGGTCTTAAGAAAGAAGATGTGAGAAATGTGATGGACATGAATGCAGGCTTAGGAGGGTACAGCACTATCCCATGATTCCCATCTTCATATAAGATAGTAGCTTGCTATAGATTAAGAGTGATCAGAGCATGTGCAGATTTTCAGCAGCAGTAGTATCTCAGAATGTGGACTGGTGGGTCATGAATGTTGTACCAACATCGGCTCTTAACACATTGCCTGTAATATATGATCGAGGGCTTGTTGGGGTCATTCATGATTGGTATCATATTACCTTTTTCACTATTCAAGTCTTTGCCATATCAACATAGATAACATTCTATCTGCAGGTGTGAGGCATTCGATACATATCCTCGGACATACGATCTTTTGCATTCTGTTGGTCTGTTTGCGCAAGAGGAAAGAAGGTAAAAAAGATCCGATATTTTAATAGCAAGTTTCTTGTACCTTATCTTTATTTATTTCTCTAGGTGCAATATGGTACAAATCATGCTAGAGATGGATCGAATACTGCGTCCTGGGGGCTGGGTATTGATTCGGGAGAAAAAGTCAATAGCAGAAAAGCTGGAGCAATTGGCTAAAGCACTTAAATGGAAGACAAGGATATTGGAAACTGAAAGTGGTGCTTTTGGAAAGGACAAGCTTCTCTCTTGTCAAAAACCTTCATGACACTGATGCAGATATTCTTTCTCCTTTATAGTTATTCCTAAGGAACCGTGATATTAATGTGTAAATAAATAATCAAGATTCTCACTTTGTCTGTACAGGTCGAGTACAACATATGCACAGTGGGTTCAAAAACATGTTACTGGATTAATAATTTATGTCATACCTTTTTTGTTGACCCTGTATTGATGCCGTTTGGAAAAGAAGATTTTGAAATGAGGAATGATCTTTCTTTACTTAAATTATGCACCACCGTTTCATCCAATTAAGGTTAGTTGAGTCTATAGTTTCGTGACTAAAGTGGCTTTGGTTGACCAGAACTTAAAAACTCTTGGTTTCCTTAGAACATATGTACCCAGAGTATGTTTTGTACACAAACTTTATTAGAGAGTTGAAACAAATCTTTAATGGATAAATTGCTAAATTCAATAGCTGCACTACATACGAGACAGCTTCTCATCCACCTTGCAAAAAGCAATATATGTGGGAATATCCAGCTTGCTGTGTTCCAACAAATAATATGAACGCTGGCCTCCGCGATAAAATGTGCGGGTCAGTGTGGCATCAAAACTCGCCAATCTGACTGTGCGTTCCATAATGTTGCACGAGGCACTTAAATACAAACCACAAAGAAAGTGACAATTAGCTATTTATCAACAGAAATCCACAAATCTCTAAACAACCACTTAGAACTGATGGTATCATGATATGAGATCCCATGTTCAATCTAAATCAAGAAACTCCATCCTCTTTCTCATACTGCCTTTCAGCTCTGTGGCATCTTTCTCTGCTTTCTGTGCCTATATACCAAAAACTTTGACAATCAGATACAATCAATTTCAAGATGCCAGTCACAGTAAGAAGCTTTACCCGTTTTATTTCAGCAGCCGAAACTCTGACCATGTGTACAGGCAGCTCATTCTTTGACTCATCCTGCATTAGATGTCTTCAGAATCTTGAAGCATAGAAGCATTGCCAAAAGCGCAGTCCTGAATTGGAATTTCATGAATAAAAATTACCATTTCGCCAACTAAAACAACATTCTCGCCTCGAATGATGTAAAGGCCGAGTGGAAGATCACAAAATAGATCACCCACAATAATCCTCTCAATTGCACCTTCTAAGACAAGATTAGCTGCACACAAATTGAAACATTGTCAGCGAAGAAAGCTATTAAATTGAAAAAATGGAGCATAATCCAGGCATACCAAATTGGTCAAAAGACCGTAAAGTCCCTATTAGCTTCCTCCCGTCCCGTAATATTATAAGCAGTTTTTCTGCAAGAAGATAACAAGGATAATGATGTGTCAACCCCTACACAGGTAATATCATCTATAAAAGTCCTACTTTTATGTGTAATAGAAAGCATTAAGAGTCCTACTTTGTATACTAAGCTTCTTTGGTCAGTATAACTCAGAATCTATAATTCGGTACCACTTCATCAGCTATAGAGATCAATAAACTGCCATATCCAATAACTTCTGTAACATTTTGTGTGATCTTCAGAAAGCTTCTTCCATGTTGCTAAAATGCCTACGATTAAAGTTGTCAAATGCGTTTCTGTCCATGTCCTCTAATCTAAGAAAAGGATGTGACAAATGTGCTAATGGTACTCTTGAGTATCACAAGAATATAAAAATACTGCTGCCATGACAATCCTCCCATCTTTCAAATGGTTTCTTCCAATGTAGCAAAGATGGTCTGTATTACAACAAATATCCTGCACCTTGCAGATCCTATCTGATGGAAGGCTTTGCAATTCAGGAAATTAACATAAATTTCTCTAAATTGCCTCCATTAACATTATGGATAATCTATGGCCTATGGTATAAAGTGGTAGAAACTCACTATCAAGATTTTCAGCGAGCGATGTGGTGTGGCAGCTGTCGGGTCCAGCCCACGACATCCCCCCTTATGGCGGCCTTCAAAACTCCAGAAAAGGCAGTGATGGCGCTCATAACACCAGCATAGCATGCTGCTCCAAAACCATCCTCCACAAACTGAAGATTAAGAGACGGAACGGCAGCGGCGCATGAGCTAGACCCCTTCTCCCTCTTGCCAATTCCACTGCCCTAACCAGGACCGGAGAGGAGCTCTTTCTTACCGTGCTACCAACCAAAACCATGGGCCTCTCTCAGCATATACGACGAATACCTTCCAATTATCGACTGCCACGCAGCCACCTCATTTCTAACTTTCAAATTTATATCTGCTGAATATTATTTTTGTAAAATCAGGTCTCACGCCCAAAAGCGTTTATTCATTCATTTGCAAGCAATTTTTGGAAGAGTTGACCCTCGTTCCAATACCGTCAAGGAAAGTTTGTTTTTCCCTCTTTTTTTTTTTTTAATTGAAGGACGTCATTTTATTCATCATCACATCATGAGTACATTTTATATCACAACCGTCAAGGAAAGTTAGTCAGCATTCATGTTTATCATCCAATTCTGCCACGTGGTGACCATTCTATTGTGGAGGACACAGTGATACCACCATAGATGAACTCCGATATAACCTAAACTCCGTTGTAGCTGACCTCCTGCCATAGCCACAGCCATAGTTGCCAGAACTCTGGCAGAACTTGAACTCCCACCATAGCTGAAACCTAAACTCCTGCTATCGCCAAAGCTCTTGTAGGATCGCCAACACTCCTGCCATAGCTAAAACTCCTGCCAAACTCCACCAAAGCTCCAGGTTTGCTGCTTTTAGGCCCACACACTAGTTCCAGCAATATGAGGTCTCGAGTTCGAGATCGCCCAGAGTCGCACTCTGAATTGTCGTGTCTCAAGAACCCACAGATGCAATATAAAGTGGTTGGGGGCAGGGACCAACCAAGTAATGTACTGTGGTATGTGGTCACATGTCCAGTTGGATGCTGCTTAATGGTGTGACGTTAAAAAATCTTCTTCTTCTTCTTTTAGGTTTGCTGCTTTCCTTGATGTTGTGAAATGGCCGAGGTCGCCAATTCTTGGTTGAGCAAGGGAAGCTGGCTACAGCCAGCAGCCGGAAGATCCTTGAACCATTCTTGGTGAGAATGGCAAGTCGCCTCACAAAACTTGTAGAATCAGGTTAAGGATCGCCTTGACGTCGTAGAATAGAATGGAGTCAGCCATTCTTGCTATCCCCATGACCTGCAGAATCTGGTCGCGTCTACATGGCGCTTCTAGATTCTGCAGGTCGTGGGGGCAGCAAGAATGGCTTCCCCCATTCCATTCTACATTACGAGACCATTTTCATGCTAACAGGGTATTGGTTGGCTGCAGGTACGGGTGTCTCTTCTTATTGTAGTTCTTTTGTCTATCAGGTTAGCTCTTTGACTGAAGAGGATGATGGAGCTATGGAGATGACTTCAAAAATAAGAACTTTTTTATAATATGTAAGTACACAAGCTGTATTTTTTGAAACACGATAACTAAGCCTGAAATATGATATAAGCCTGAAATATGATATAAGCTATGGAAATGGAGATACGGGAGGACTTGCTGTTGAGCTCGTTGGAGCTTTGAAGTTATAACATCTTTGAAATTTTTCAGTCATGACGATGAAGTTTCGCAGTCCAACACATAATGCTAATGTCTTTTATATCGATAAAATATGGTCACCCCCCCATCGCGACTTGCCCTCTAGTGTGGGTTTAGGGTTCCTAGTAGCCATGTCCCCCTCCCGACCCCTTGCATAATACCACTTCCCGTCATGCCATGTTGCGCAATTGGCTAGTCGACCATGGCGAAACAGGGGTCGAGCTTGTGAAGCTCGAGGTAATCGTTTGATACCTTCCATTAATCCATACGGGATTACTGCAATTTCGAAAGCTAAACTTTCGTTAAGAATCTAGGAATCCTGAACAACTTTAGACGTGGGAAATCTGGGATTTCATGGTGAGTAAGGAGGTCCGTTGTTCAAGCGTTGTTGCCCGGGATAACTGCATGATCTGGGATCATTGGCTCACTCTACTGGGTAGGGTGGCATGAGGTTCCATGTTAGCCTATTATCAATCCTTGTAAGGAATTGGTGATGGCTATATTATTATTGACTCAGGGCGTCACTAGTGCACGACCTAAGGTTTGTGCTAGAAGTGCACAACATTTCGAAAATATTGTGATAGACTTCATATTAGTTCCTACAGGCTGTCAGGACTTTGGTTCCATAGAGGATTTGGGGTCTACTAAATAAGCATCTCGGAAGCAAAACTTTAATTAAGGCTCCGGGGGTCCTAACAGTTCATTGTGACCTAGTAACACTTGGGCATAACAACATTTGTGGTAAGTGCTGAGAATAAAATCCTTGAATTCTAAGAAGGAATTCTGCAGGGGTTTAAAGGTTTTAAGCCTTGTATGATGTGCTTTCTTGTGAATACCAAGTAGAATCTTGGTTGAATAAAAGAAAGCTGGCAAAAGGTTAACTAGCTTGCGGCATCCCTTTGAAAATTTCAACGGATAAGGTTAATTGACATATACAATATGGGATTGTTGGGTCAAGAAAATAACCTTCATAGATGAACCTCTCCTAAATGAATCTATAAAAGTATTATAGTTAGAGATGCTAGCTAATGCATCTAGATATTACAAGTTGCATGTAGAAACTACAAGGTAGTAATTGCAAAGCAAGTTGTTAATTATTTTAAGGGGTTCTTCTGGGAAGAACACTTATTATTGCATGCCCTTTAAAGAGGTGATGATCTGTATCAAATCGATAAGACTTGTTTTAAGCGAGGCTTAATGTGATGCAACTCAAGCTAATAAAGGAAAATACGGCTTCAAGTAGGATCATATGGATTCATACAATAAATTGTGTAGTTCCATATAAAGTTTTACTTATGTTCAAAACTGAATTACAGAGATTGGTTAGAAAATCTCAATATATTTTGTTTAAAAACGAGAATATGCACGAATTCATTAATTTGAGAAATTCAAGCTCTTTTGAGAATTTTGAGCTAGCTAGCTGGACTCCCATGCT
>JAANSK020050465.1:0-17246 GCA_011763485.2 Isoetes engelmannii
AACCAACTCCGCAAAAGGGCGGATCCTTCAAGGAAATCGTTATCCAATGGGCCCCAACCTTTCCAGGCTTTATCCCATAGACCATATCAAAACCCTAGCCCTAGATTCGTGGGGCTAAAAGAGGCTGGAACCCTAAAAGTTCCTCTTTTCGGATTCCAGTCTCAAGGGCGCGCATTACGGCTGTTCCGAATCCTTTTCGACCTCTTGTGAGTAGTGGAGCTTGCATTTTGCACCTGCTCCCTCGATTTCGGCATCCCTTAAGTATCTCGAAAGGATTGGCGCCTTCAGGGGAATGGGATCTAGCCAAGAATCCGATATAGATAATCTGTTATGCAATACTAGCTTCCCGACCGGCATTAAGCCAAGTTTGCATGCTTTAGAGGACTTTAGATCCCAATATCTCATCCCTCTAATGAATGAACCTAAGGTAGTGTGTTAGATTAGATCTTTTTCAGTATTTCAGTTCAGTTGATATGATGGATGTTATCTCTGTTTCGCACCTCTTGTGTATTGGGAAGGGGGGTAGAGACCTAGAGCCAGGTAGTTGATGTTCTTAGATTAGCCACATTAGTTCCCAACTAATTGCGACGTGCATAAGAGCCCGCCTATGTTGTGGGTGGAGGGGCCAGACCGGCTGACAAGGAGAACTTGACCTTTTGGTGTGTAACGTCTACCAGTAAACGTTGTGGGCTAGGCCTAATACCATATGCACTGCGTGAGGCTATGGCATGGGCCACCTTCAATGCGGTTGAAGTCATATACGAGCAGTGGCTCTCTGGCTCGCCTACTAGTGGCATGGATTCTTTGGAAGAGAGAGATCTCTTCCTGCCTCATTGGGACTGGGGAGATGCAACCTAGGAATAGTCCCTTTGGCTATTCTTCCCCCAGGCTACGGTCAAGTCCCAAGATTTATCAGCCTATCTGCAAAGTATGTACAGGAGGGGCGAATGGAGTGGACTACCCAACGACCATGTTTTATGCCAGCCAAATCCATTGCGATGAATTCTATCTGCATTGACTTTTGGAAACCCAAGCGGTCAGTCCATCCCTAAGTCCGAGCCTTGGGTAGGATTTCCCCTTTGTTGATGTTATGTTACGTTCTTTGTGATGATGTATCATGTTATGGTGTTCCCACCCTTTGTGGTTATTATATTGTGTGATGTGTTATTGTGCTGACATTCATGCGTACGCGAAAACTTCAGTTTCGTGTGCGTGAAAACTTCTTCCTGTACGCAAAACTACAACTCTGTGCACGCAAAATTTCAAAAATGGTTTCACGTACGCGAAAAAGCTTGTTCGTATACGTGAAGCTTCTTTCGCATAAGCGAAGTTCATTTTTTGCGCCGCAAAAGGTACTTTTACTGTGCCTAACCTTGCAAACCATGCCCCGTTTTATGTTTTTTTTTTTAGTTTTCTTAGTTTTCTAGACAATTTAATTAGAGTTTTCTGTTGTTTCTTTGTTAGTTAGGTCTAGGGTGAATGCGTAGTTAAGCCTGCGTCTATCGCCCTCCTTGTACTGAGGGGCTCGAAGATGGCGAGCGCCTTGTTCTACGGACGAAGTCAGACCTATTTTCAAAACAGTAACAACATAGAGAACACAAAACAACAAAAAGAAGAAAGAAATTTTGTTGCCTACCTTTCTCGACAACCTTAATTTTGTTATGGAGATAAAAGGAGATTTAGTTTAGTGTTTTGGATATTTCCAATAGGCTGTGTCCCTACGCCTGGTTTTCCATGATTTTTTTCGTGCCACATGCCGATGGTGGGTTGCACAACCGATGTTGTGGATAGCTAGGGTCCACGTCTCTTTGAGGTGTACAACCTTATGCCTGGCAGTGCCGTTGTTGGCTTTGTCCATGCTGTGCCGGAAGGTGGGCGTTGTATGCTTATAGAAGGCCAGAAGAATACTTTAGCAATATATACCCTCGACCTAGTTCCTGATCGTGTTGTTAATGAAAGTCCAACCCTGATATATGAATCGGTGTATATTTTGCCAAGTATTCATTTGGTCTTGTGTTTTTGTAAAAAGTAAGGCCTATTGAAGTGCAATTATGGTGAGATTGCAAACCTTTCGGAGGGAGCTTTCTTATGGAGTCAATAGCTGGGTCAAATCAAAGTTGTTAAATCGAACAAAGGAACTATATGTCTAGGTTCCTTCATAGACTTCAATCTTATTAACCTGAAACTTAGGGAAGCCTCAATATCTAGTAGAGTAAGTGAATGAGTTATGCTTACGACAATTACTTTTTTTTTTTTTTTTTTTTTCAGGCTTTAGGTGTTGTTGCTGCTTTGTTGTTACTATTGGGGTTGCATTCTCTTGTAGCTACTTTTGGAGTTGCTAGCTAGACAGTCTCCTAGACAACCATCGTGAATCCCCCACAAGAGTTATAGAAGCTTAGGCTAGAGTCTGAGGCTCGCACTGATCCAGAAGTTGGGTCTTCTTTTGCACCACAGAGGAAGAGGTCCAGGCTAGTACAACTGTGGTCTTCCTTAAGACCCAGCCAGATGAACTGGCTGTGTGAATGACTTTGCACTGCCACTCCATCTGAATGGGAGTTGATTACCACTACAGAAGAAGGGTGGCTAGACTTCCACTCTTTGCTAATGAGACATGCAGAGAGGGCTTTTGGGCCTCGAATGATAGTGTTGGAGCCAGAGAAAAGTGATAGCGATAGATATCGATAGATTGAAGACAATGTTCGTGCAACTGGGAACATGAGCTTTGAAGTAGTAAATCTGGAGAATCCTCACTTGAAGGAGGAACTGAAAGAGAAGGCAGTTGCATGGGACACAACTTGAACCAATAGAAAGCAAAGGAAAGGAAGCCATCCCCCCCCCCCTCCCCAATGTAGTTAAGAGAGCGTTGGCACAAATAATTAGGGGCAAACGTCCTGGTGAGACTAATAAGGAGTGGGAAGCCAGGAAAAGGGCAGATTACAAGACCATCTGGTTTGCAATGGTATATTAAAGCCACATAATTAACAGAACCAGGATTGGGTCTGGGACTTATGGGACGGTGCACAAATGCAATATTTTGGGTTCTAGCTTTATTAAGGATGAATCTTATTGAATAAAGTCCCAGAACGACGATGTATGTCTAGGCACTGCGAGCCTCGGCGTCATAGTAAAGGATATGATAAAAAACATGAGGGAGTCAGCAATGCAGGTTAGACATGGCTCTATCATACGTTGCAATGCTTGTACGAATGGATTGGAGAGAACGGAGCTGATATCTCCTTACTGGAATGGGGGTGCTTTTTCGACCCTTTTTGCAAATCACGGGGACAATGAGTTTGCGCATTTTGCGCAAAGAAGATTATGGTACCGACCACACGTTAAGATCGACATTTATAAGATTGAACAACAGAAGAAGAAAGAGCTTTCTGTTGCCAAAAGGGTTGGTGATTTGGTTATGTCATTTTGTGGTGGTTTGCTCAAACTTCACAAGGAGGGGCATTTGCACATGGACCTTCACCCCGGCAATCTCTTGCTTCAATTTAACTATAGGAAGGTGAAAGGTTGTACGAAAACCCAAGCTGTTTATATTGGTATATGTGACTGGGGGGAAGAAGATTGATAGGTGAGCAGGTGGAAGTGAAACGGTGGCCATACAAGGGGTTGGACAATGATAGGAAGAGAGCCATTGAGGAGAAAAGACCCAGGCATCCATACATTCACGTTGACCTGTTTTGGGGTTCCAATAGAGATGACACAAAAATGGTACCTGTAAGGGTTGAGTTTGACCTAGGAGCAGCTCATTTTATTTTTACCTGGCTGATTTTGCACGTAAGCACGCCTACTTGGAGGCTATTGGTACCGATGAGGAACGGGCCAGATTTTGGAATATGTGATCTAAAGCATTGCACGGAATCCCCAATGCGGGATAAGGGGCACAAGTTTGATCTGGTCCAGCTATTGAACACCATGCGAAGCACATTTAATTGCTCTCCAACACCTTGCACAAGGCCTCGGATGGAGTCAGATTGGATTCTTCAGGTCCGCCATGGTGCGGATGAGGCTGCTGACAAAGCTGGACTCAGTCACGCTTAGCGTGCATGTCCTACAATTTTCATGCTTCTTTGTATTCTATATTCATAATTGTCAGCATATTCGTTGAAAATAAAAAGTTGAATCTATAAATGCCTATGTACAAGCCTTTAACGGACTCTCTTGTACTTTAAGTGAATATTTCCGTGTTTTTTCTTTAATTCTCTTTTGTTTTTTACGTTGTTAACACTGAGTTTCATTTTTATGTTGCACAGTCAGTATAGACCACAAACGCGAGTGATCGAGCAAAGTAATTGAATAGCAAAATATGTCTGAGCAACATCACACGTCTCAGCAAAATCTAGCCCAATGACTAGAGTCGAATCGATCTTAAAGAACCTCTCGAAGTAACCACATATCAATTACCGCTATGTATCATATCTCTCTGCATGCTTTTCAGAACTGAAAGCACCACCACGGGTTACAATGATGCAGAAGCCACTGAGCCCCCACTAGAACGTATGCTGAATAATACGTTACATAGCGATAGGTGGAAGGTTGGTTAGTTCGTCGACGAGCCCATAAGGTCTTGCTGGGCTGCATTTTCTTATGTATAGCAATAGAGAGCACCAGGGATTCTTGTTACCTTCCTTAGTAGGAGTGGGCTATAATGCCTCTTTCTAGCCGTCTCCCTGTGTTATTGTCGCTTGATTAGTATCAAGCTCCATTGCACAAAGAGATACTAGATTTTGTGGCATTGGAGATCCGGCTCCCTCTAAGAGTGGAAGTCTCCAGGCGCATTGTGGTACAACTTCAAATATGAGCAGCTCATCAGAATTCAACCTCCAGTGCTGGCCATGCTTCTCCGTCGATTGTAGTAGCTCATCGTATGAAAACCATAAAAAACGTTGCACAACCGAGTAAACCTCAAGTAATTATACTAGATATTTAGTGTTAGGTTGCAATTCGTAGTGTTTTTGCATCTTCTTTGAATCCTTTATTGATTAGATTTGCACTTTAACTGTTCATTGATTGAATAGAGGTAAGACCTATAAATCAATGCTGGTGTGTGTATGTGCCCTCATACATTTGAGTAAACGGACCCCATATCCATGTCTTGAAAACAACATGAATGGTCTATGGTCATATGCACTATTGAATATATAGACATTTGTCCTTCAAAGAGAGAGAGAAAAAAAAAAAGCTCTACACTATTGCATATTTTATGTGCAACTTGGCTATTTGGCGTACATATTCGACACTAGTGCCACATTTGATTTCACTATATAGGTGATGCGACATAGGTGATGTTGATGAGCTAGTACAATCAACAGATTGGAGCACAAGCTGTTTGTTCCAACAATTATGAGATGCACCCAAATCTTCTATAACTATCAAACATGCAAAAAAAGTGGTGATGCTTGTTTTTGGTCTTGCTTGAGGACAATGATGACCTCACTTTAGGCCTTGCACATTGGCACATAGAAGAGGAAAGAGTAAAAGCAAGAAACCATCCTTTATAAGTAAACACGGAAATCGAGTAATAATAATATAGATGGATAAGAAATAAATATTTCGAAGGGGTATAGGCACAAAGAATTTGGCATTAGTAAGTGCTAAATGCATTTGTTAGCACATGAGATGAAAGTGAAAGAGTGCAAGTTAGGTTCTTGCGAAATTTGACTACTCGATATAAGGAAGGAAGGAAGAATATTTTAATGTCGCACCACTCCACAACCACTCTGTAGCAGCACACAATATTAAAATAAAAGGATATAAGCCATGTTTAAAAATATCAGCTGAGATAGGGTTTTAATTTCACAGTCCCCAATGTGATATGCTTGAAATAATTCATTTTTTATTGTGAAAGGATTGTCCTTACCACTACTGGTATTCTCATGATGACACACACGTGATGAGTTCTATAGATTAAGATTTTTGAGGAACTGTAGTCAAGGAGAGCAATCTATGCAACACTGTAGAGATGAGGACAAGGGGGGATTTGGAGATACATACAAGAGCAATAGTGTGTTGTGATGATGGGCTAAACGATATGGTGGGAGATATTTATTTAAATAATGGGAGTAGTCCAAATGTAAGGGTCACAAAATAGGATGAAACGTAAACAAACAAGATATAAAAGTTAATAAATAGACTTATGGTGAAAGTATTATGGAAGTATGCCCCATTTTTAACACTAGTGGCATGTGCTTGTGGTATAGGAAAGATCGAGGAAATAGAGCATCTATTGACTCACACATTGAGTTAGAACTTGCAGCAAAGTTAACTGCAAAGTTAATTGCTCAAAAATAGGGTACCAGGGGATGAATCTATAACATGAGAAAATGCCATATTAGTTATAATTACTAAATTTTACAATCATGCTAAGAATATCTTCTAATTGATAGGATTGATTGAACTTTTACCAGAAAGTCTAGGGAGAAAGAAACTGCCGAATTTGTTTTAAGAAAAGATCCTCTAATTTGATACTTACCAGATTTTTAAGAAGAAAAACCTAATCGGTCTCCGTGGACGATAAAATAAATTCTATTCTATTCTAATTTCCGAATTTAGCAAACATTCTAACAAATTTTGACCAAAAATTTTCCGACCGAAACTGGAAATTCTGCCTAGGCTGGTTAAATTCTGCTTGGTTTTTGGTCGGGTTATAATTTCAAGAAATGTAAAATATTAGGGTTTACAGAGTACAGACATCTCCACCGGCCGGAGCAGCAGATCCGTCAAGTGGCAAGGAAAGGGGCCCTGTTCATGAAGATATTAATCCATCTACCTCGATGCTTGACTTGTCGCTTTTCAGCCACTTACGTCTGGGGCCAACTTTGTTTGCTGTCAATGTGGCCAGTTGCAGAGATATTTTGTTCTGGACTTCCTTAACTAGGCCACATGCAGAGGTAAGTCCAAAGAGTTTGGTTTTGAAATATTGCTCCGGATCTCTATTCTCTGTTTCTTGCTTCATTCTACTTCTTGAGCTTCATTACTTTGTCTAGTCCATAGTCAGAAAAAATGTGTAGAGGTGTTGATACAGGCCCTCTTTCTCAAGGGGCTTCTTATGATCCTCTTGCAGAGGATTGGAACTTGGATGATTGGGAGTTAGATTGTTTGGATTATTGGGAATCTGATGTAGGGTCGTGTAAATCTCCCATAGAACCAGAAGGGTCATGCTTAGATTCTGTTTTGCTAGATGATCTTGCTGCCACAGATGCCCTCAAGGAATGGGCAGCTTGGGAGGCCTCTGTGCTTGGCAGAAAGGAAGTAGTAACGGAGTCTAAACCAGAGGATTCTGAAGGAAGTCTTTGCAGCAGTATAACTGAAGTTAAGAAAGATGAAGATGATCACTGTAATTCCAAGCGCAAGTGCTCGTATCGGGGAGTTCGCCAGCGTCCGTCAGGCAAATGGGCTGCAGAAATCAGAGATCCTCATCAAAAGGCGCGCCTTTGGCTTGGATCTTTTGAAACCCCTGAAGAAGCAGCCATTGCATATGATACTGCTGCCAAGAAGATCAAGGGTAAAAAGGCCAAACTCAACTTCCCAGATGAGGATCAATTTTTTAAGCTTCAAATGCAGTTTTCTACTAAAGAATCTGCTCCTCCCGCTCAGAAGAAGAGTAAAAGACAAAGGCAGGATAGTCCTACTACAAAAAGGATCTCTAGGGCAAAGCGTAGTCCGATCCCGACCGTAGAGAAAATCATTAGCACTGCCATAAGCAGGGCTGACTGCAAATCCATGCAACTTCCAAGCAATCTAGATGCTCATTATCTGCAAGACAAACTCATGAACTTCCTTATGAGCCAGATCATGCAGCCAAATCCTTGTGCAAACATTGGCGATTGTTATAGTGTCTGTACATGAGGCCTTTTTAGTTTCTTATGGTTAAGGTTCTTATCTTAGGCTGAAACAGCTGAAGCTGGTGTATCATATTCTACTTCAAGAGAAGCGTCATATCTTTTTCTCGCTATTCTGCCCCCGCATGTAACTTACTGTATAATTACTCATGAAATACATTCTGTACATGGTGTCTTTGTTTATGAGTTGGGTTTTTTTTTTTTTTCCCTCTCCAGTTTGTAATATTTGTTCGAAGTTAACAAAAGAGCTGCTAATTCTGATGAAATATATTAGGAGTCCCTTCTTTCTTTTATGCTTGTTTTTAATGTTTTCTATAACCCTGAAAACACCAAAAATATAGATAAGCATCAACTCGATAAATATCTTGTTCTCTTCTATTATTTTAGTGTTTGACATTTCAAAATACAGGTTACATTATGATGTCTAGCTAGATACGTTTCATAGTACAGCCACAGTCCAGTGAAGGATCATATGAAGGAGGCTTGCCCATACTTCAAACTGGATATTTCAAGAAAGACGAGAATCGATCTTTGCCTTGGTATAGTCTACCTGTCAATTTGTTGTACATAGAAAATAAAGAAAAATCTAAATATCCTTCATTTATTTTAGGGAAAGTTACTGAAAGTTGCATGTTTTCCATCAATAAGGTACCTTAGGTGCATCGTTAATACTCAATCAAGCCTATGCAGCTCTTGAATGCTTAGCCTTGTGGTTTATGCTAAACCAATTTTAAGTTGATGTGTTTAACAATTATAACGTCTAGGATTTTTTGGTCCCCAATCATTGAAGAGATGCATTTGCCACAATCCAAGACCCATGTCTGTTTCCCAGTTTGTTACGTTTTCTTGAAATTATAAAAAATTGCCAATTGGTCAAGCTCATATCTTTTGAACGAATGCGTCATGTATTTTGCTTATCTTTTATATTCTTGTTCATTTTAGGCTATAACGTTTGAAAAGAATTAAATAAGCATACGCGTTCCATAAGCATAAGCATCTAGCTCTCTGTAACTTACAGAAGACATGTGCACAGACGTGCCTATTCTTGAAAGACATTCTTCACGTTTGCCCACTTGATTTATTGAATTGCAATATTAGTCAGATGGTGGATCACATTTGCCCACTTGATTTATTGAATTGCAATATAAGTCAGGATGGTGGATCGTGTTCATGGATGGGGCCATTACATATATACAGACAAGCGTATTTATTGCACATTTGTCCACTTGATTTCGTGGGGTCAAGCACTTTTAGTCAAAGAGTTAGGCCCCCATTACACCTTATGTGCAGGGCACAAGCACTTGGGCAAGAATAGCCAAGGGTTGTTGGGCTCAAGGGTCCACTGAATCTACCTAAAGAATGAAGGGTGTTTTCGATGAGAACAAAACCCCAAGGTTTTGCTAAACTTAGACAAAGTGATGGAGCCTTTCCATGACACAACTCCTCCTACAACTAACTTGTCACCAAATCTCGGGCCCAGATTTGCACCTGGTTCTGTACCTGGTTTTGTACCTGGTTTATGAAAAAAACTCTCTGGGACCATCAATCTTCACGCGCGCCCTTTCATGCCAAGAAATGGTGTGGAGTTTTGCCTGACCATGGGAAAAAGGGCAATCTTGAGGCCAAAGGGCAATCTTGGGGTCAGGTTCACCGACCATGTAGCAACCTAAGGAGGCACACGTGGCACACATGGATAAAGTGGTCCCATTCTTGTTTTAAATTGCAATTTCACTTTGAAAATAATAGCATCAAAGAGATACATTGACTTATATTTAATGTCTTGTATATCATTTAATGTCTTGTATATCACTCTCCCTTGTGTTACAAGTATATAGTTACATTTTAAAATCTGAAACTAGTAAACGGGTGCCCGGCGTTGCGGGGCTAACGTCCTCGCTTGTGTGTTTTTACTTGTCCATTAAAATCTGAATATAGGTGCAACTTCTAAAAACATCTCAGTTCGATGAGAGCAAAAATAGATATGATTTGCTTATGTAAATATTTTGTTGGTTAAATTTTGTTTATTGACAGTATCATCAATGTATTGACTTTGCATCTAAATGCCTCATCTTGGTAAAGAACACACTACTTTATAAGGAAAGTGGAGGTAATTATGTTTACCTGCGGTGCAAAAAATTTGGGAAAGATATGCCCAAAACTTATACTCAAAATATCATGTTTAAAAGTAGTAAATAACATCAACAAAAGTTACGTTCACATATGCAAGAAAATAAGTCAGGTTCCTGTTTCATTGGCGTAAGAAACCCTCCCGTAAGTTGGGGCATGTGCTCATCTGGGCCTTTCATATGAGATTGGTCATTTTGAGTATATGTTCTTCCTGGGCTTTCATGTGAGATTGATCACGCTAAGCACGGGATGCGTCTATACGTTCAGACATACATGTCATGTTTTGGTTCTTCCTAATCTTCATCTTCGTTTTCTCTATGTTTTGTTTGAAGTTATAAATGTCTAAAAATGTCGTATTACTCATCTCATGTCTCGTGAACAGATGGTATTATGCAGTTTCCATTGCATATTCACCCTCTCATCCTTTCCTTCCCTTCTCCTTTGAATGTATCGTCTCTTATCCTCCACGACCACAATTTTTTTTATTTTATTTTTTCCTTTTTTTCCTTTGGCTATTTGTATTGAAGAGAAGGAAATGAGAAGCCCTTCATGTAGTACATGCCTCATGGTACTCTAAGCCTATATTTGTTTAAGCATGCCGAAAAAACTAGAAATCTGAATTTGAAGCAAAGGATTCCTATACTCTAGATGTGGCTTGGGGAATACCTGCATCGCTTGGCATATAAATGCTTTATTAATCATGGCTTGGAGCCATCAAATATTTTGATTGGGCATTGATATGCATGCCAATGCCAGATTTTTAGCTGGTAAAGCTGACTCCAAAAGGAAAGTTCGCGATGAAAACTAGATTTATCTCCCACGTATGCAGACTAGTGTATTATCTATGCATTCTTTTCTTGTATACTAAATGGCTCGAGACATATCTAGAACAATATAGTATTTGGGCCACCATTTTTGTCATTGTGTTAATATGGTGTTGCCATGTGGAAGACCAATCCATTGCAGAATGGTATATTGGTTCGATCATTTCATGGTTATATATGGCATTCCCCAATAATATACGATATAAGTAGATATATCCTAGGTCATTGATCCCAGTTCACGCTCACAGCTCCGATTCGAATATCGTCTTTGATATCCAAGGTTGCAGCAACAGTTCGGGAGCGCAAGCGCATCAGAGGGAGGAGCATCTACCAAACCACCTGCAAGAGATGGAGAATCAAGGAGCTGGAGGCAGTTTGTCAGGAGTAGGTATTTTGAGTAGATTCCATATGAGTTAGCACTTAACATTCTAGTATGGTAGAGCCTATAGTATTGGAAATGCAGTTGAACTTGTGGTCATCACATTCATGATGCAGATGATAAGGAACTATTTGCAAAGAACAATTTTTATGAACATTTTACCTTGTTCTTCTGTGAGTGAAGCAGTGGACATTTTATCTTGTCCAAGACTGCTAGATATCATCATCAAATGGTTGGTGACGATAGACCTAAGGTCATAAGGAACATGCGTTGCATTGGTTGAATTATTAGGACAAGTTGAAGTTCGTTTTCAATGGTTAATTATATGCTTAAATTTGGCACTATGAATGTGGGATATTTATGAACACGAATAGAGTTGGATATGTATGGAACTCCGAGAGCTATGGGAGGAAAGCTAAATCCATAGCTACACGCCAGCTCCCATCGATTTGCTGACTGCAGATTGGCGGGAAGCAGGCTTATAAATCAAAGAAGTGTTTAAGATATAATTCATTCGGTGGAGTTGATCATTCTGATCGATTTGGCAGAAGAACCAGTTCATTCGAACTCGTGGTAATGTGAGTTAGTTATTTCATGTTTTAGTAACTACAATGATCGATGTAGTCCCTTTACTACAGTGTATCTTCAATGGTTGAAATGACATTATTTGTCATAATGTATTGTGACTAAGTCCATTGAGTTTATGTTGTCTAGCTTTGAATGGATATGTTCAAAGGTCTTGATTTGGATTTCATTATAGATACTCAAACTTGAATGGAGTGTGTATTGAGCTTATTATTACTCAAGAGCTATTTGAGTGTAATTTTTATTTGGTGAATCATCACTACTTGATTTATCATTGAATAACCTGCCTCTATTTCTCACATATAGTTCTAAGTATGAACCCTAATGAATGAACCATACCTATAAGTTATATGTATGTAATTAGGATTAGTTGCCATTATTATCAAGTTATGTTGATATATTATCTTCGTTGATCACATTTGCACCTCTCGTGTATTGAGAAGGGGGTTAGAGACCTAGTAGCCATTAGTAAATGATGGTCCTAGTCTAGACCCATTAGTTTCCATTATTATGCGACATGTGCATAGAGACCATCGAAACAATTGATCTAAGTCATAAAACCGGACTGACAAACATAAATCCCCACGAATTTGATAGTTGCAGCACAAAAATTGTGAATGATTGGATAAATCAGCCTCCACATAGATGATTTTGGCTTTCGCAAGATTTCTACGATGAGTTCTTTTATTGGACTGGTCTTTTTGTCTTTTAATATGATGTCAAATTTGTTGCTATTATTAGATCCTCAAGAAGGCCTTGAAATGTCAAAAATAGCCTTTAGACTGACAAAAATTTTGCATCAGTCTTCATTCCGGCCTGTGCCCTAATATCATGAAGACGTTTTTGATCATATATGGAATGAAAGAAGAGATACAAAATGCTAAAGTAGACCTGCAGACGCTCAAGAAGTCTATGAAATGCGGAACAGAGAAAACTAAGCTAAGGAGCGGTTCCCCATAAAACCTGAGACCTGAATGCTCAGCTCGAGCAAGGTTTCTGCGTTCCCATAAATTATCAGACCTCAAGGTCTTTTCCTACAAATCCAAGCCAACTAATGCATGAAGAGAGAATATGAGCCTATGGATCAATTTTCAGGTCCACGACCTCACTACCAAGAAATAGGGATGCAATACTTTCTGTCCAAATCCGAAATCTGAGTACATCAGATCTTGGACTGGAGAAAACCTCCAGTTCCATGCCCATGGGAAAGCCTCCTAACTCTACGATGATTGTGGCTTATATGTGCGATGTTATCTACATGCCACCTCAGTAGTGTGACGTCATCATTAAGCTATAGATGTCTCAAATGCTAGCAACCAACAATCACTTATCACTTACATTGTTTCCACTGTAAAAGTTTTCATTTTGTAACAATTGTTCCAAAGCTTGTGAACGGAATGATGATTAGATTCATAAGTGCTCATTAATCATGCATAAATGTAACAATTAGAGGTTTAAATGTTACAAGATGAAAGGAAATTTTACTTGCTTCCTAGTATCCTCGGATAATCGAGCACAGTTCTCATACCTTAATCATGCTTGCTTCAAAAAGTTTGGTTGTCGTTAGATGATCTAAGCATGTAATCCAGTAGAATCGTGTCTATGCACATTCTTTTCTCACTGTACAAGAAGCTCTTTATCATCTGTCTTTGCCATATTCGGATGATCCAACCTTCATTAACATTTTTGTAATTGAACTCCTTCCTCTTGATTAAAACTATCAAACATGTATATAATAAAGCTCAGGACATCTTAGAGATATAAGAAACATGAAATTTTACATAATGAATACCGTGTAGTAAAAATATCCTAATCAAAGAGCTAAAAAAAGAGGATATAAAAGAAAGGCATAAAACAATCCGCGATTTTAAAAGAAAGGTGAATGTCTTTCTTTTCAATCCACGAAGCCTAGCAAGCGTGGCAAGAGATCATCCAGTGAATGAACGACTGCAACCCACTTAATTCAATGGTTGAGATTAAGATAAAAAAATTGTGTTGAGCCACTATTGGCAAAATTGATCCGGTTTACCATGATCCACTATTGGGCCATGGTCCACTATTGGTGACCCTCCCCTAGTGGAGTTGGGATTTGAACTTCTAGTGTTCGGCAATGCCATAAAAGCGGGAGGGATTTTCTAGGGATTCTTTATTTTTCTCAGCCATTGATGCTTAAGTCAAAGCATCCGACGGTGAAGAAAACTTTAGATGAGGTGTTGTGAAGGGGTAGGGCATGTGGATAGCTTAGAATTACAACAAATATTGCACTCATGAATCTACACTAGTTTCAAGCATCTCTTTAAAGCTCATTTTTCTGTTTTTCAAGCTCTTCAAGAAAGCCTCATTTTTCTTGTTTTTCAAGCTCTTCAAGAAAGCTTGGAAATGCAGTGGACTATAAAAGTTGATACTTGAGATTGAAATACTTTGTTTACAGGCACGTGGTAAGAATGCAATAATTGTCTCATGTAATTTGTAAATACCTATGTTGCCCATATTTTCTTATGACCAAAGGGTACTAACAAAAGGCCCTACGGCATAACAATGTTTACAATCCTTGACTAACAAAGAGAACCTTTATTTTGCAATTGCAACGTAATATGCTACATAAGGTTGCATTAAGAAATTTTAAACACCTTGATGCGCCTTGTATTGAATTTACAATACATGCTATAAACACAACGAACCTCCTGCTAATTCATTCACCTATAGCCCCATCTATGACACTACGGTGGAAATACATGCTTGTTGGTTGAAAAGAAGGAATCTCAAAGACAAAGGCAATACTGTACTGATGTTTTCATCATAAACATTCTTCTCCACAAAGAGCATGAGAACTCTATATTGCATAGTATATTTCAATTTAAAAGTGCTAAAGGCTACAAAAATTGCCCATCTTGATTTTAAAAGTGCCTAAAATGCTGCAGTATCCTACATATCCTACTTATCCAATATCATTATATCAGCCTTACATTGCCAGTCTTGATACATGAGGCATGGCATAATAGAACCACTCAAAATCCTCCAAGTCTCTCTGAGCTTCCGCACTTCATTTCATGTGAGACTTGTCAGGCATTGATCAAAGATTGGAATGTCTGGAATCTACATGTATTCAAATTCCATAACATAAAAACGTTACTAGGAAAAGAGTCTTACAGTTGTCAAGGTTTTTCCTGCCCAAGCTACATTTCCTGCAGCCATCATGATAGAATTTGCAAAAAGTTTCTCAAAATATTGCCAATGGTGTTTCGATAATGTTAAGCCCATGTGCTCATCCATTGTGTCATTAGCAACCTGATACGACATCAACACCTAGACATTGAATGCAGCAATATACATAGAAGTTCCAAGATGTGAACAATGTAAGATACAAACTCCATTCAACTTTGCAAATCCAATCTTCTTTGCTGCCTCCCTACAAATTTCACCTAATATGTGCCATTACAAATAATTATCAGTAAACAATTTGTACAGAAACATTAGGTATTACAATTGGGTTGATAGTTCCTGCATAATTAGAAAAAGAAGAAGATGCCGTTATGAAGTTGCCAACATTGCCACCTAGATTCTCATTCAAGGGCTTAAAGAAAGCTATGAATATGCTCTCTAAAGGCTTGGATCAGGAGCATTTGGTGCAGTATATGAAGGAACACTTCCAAATGGAAAGTCAGTGGCAGTTAAGAGACTACAAAGCAGCACCTATCTTATGAAGCAATTGCTAGCCACATAAATTTAGTTCAACTATGTGGCCTCTGCCTAGATGATGCTCCTCATTTTCTTGTCTATGAGTTTATGCCAAATTCTTCTCTAGTTATGTGGCTGTTTAGGGAAGAGAAAATGGCCCTAAACTGGGATACGCAAGGAATGCAGGGACGTCGTTCCTCTGATTTTACAAATGCCTTTGAACCATCTACACCTCCACTATACTCATCTGGCACAAAAGAAACATGTATAGTACTTGTAGGGGTAAAACCATCTGCATTGAGCCTCTACAGAGCTTCTAAGTACTGCCATGCCTACATACTTCATATCTTGAGTACCTCTGAATGTATATTGCCTTCTGAGTGCATAAATGCTTCAAAAGGGCCATGCTCCCATTTTGCAGCCTCGGCAGGAACCATATCCATGTGATAATTAAGCAATAGAGATGAAAGAAAGGGGTCCTCAGCGGCTAGACAGGATTTGCTTGATTATTATGAGCCCACATGCATTTTCTTCAATGATAAAACACAGTTCCATGTTCAACTCCCTTTGTGCTTGATACTGTTTTTCATATGCAATCTCAGCAACATGCTGAAAAAACAAAGCACAGTGAGGATATCTTTGCAGCCCCAAAGGACCTGCCATCCATGAACTCTAACATGGAAAATTTTGAAGTTCGTACAGTATTCTAGGTTGCCAACTAATATCAGTTATACAGGTTTCTTGGACATCTCACATATTTGGTTTCTGTATTTTCTTTTTAGTATTTAGGCACTCTTTGTCATCATTGGAAAGAGACATGAAAAAGAAGAAAGCACTTACATACATCAACTCATGAGCTTTGACTCTTATTTTCTCAAAAGTTCCACGCCAAGATCATTGTTTTGAACATAATTTGAAATGAATGCTCACCTTAAGATGAATGCATCAAACTTCCGGTCTGCATCAAGGAAAAAGACTACTTTTGTACAGCCATTTTTGAGGATAGCCAAATAATCCACTTTTGCTAAAGCCGACTAGCCATCAAAAAGCATGTTGACAAAATAGCAAGCAGAGGGTAATGATCCAAATCAGATCATGCTTTTCATGAACTGGCGTGGCTATGTCGAGGCAGTTGGTGGAATAGCTATCTTCTGCCTGTAAAATTCATGTTGATGACGGGCCGACCTAGACCAGCACTCCTATGATTCCTTGAACTGATCTTGTAGCCAGCCCAACGCTGCTAGCTAGCTTTTCGGCCACTGCCTTTCCAATAATACAAAACCTACTTAAGTGAAATTGCATCAATAACAAGCAAAATGGAGCGTAACAAAAAAAATACCGTAATCTCCTGGGATCTGAGCATGATGTGAGGCAAAGAAGACCAGCAAATGCTAGCAACCAGCAAGATTAAGGACGTGCTACGAAAACATCATAATCAGCAAAGCCCTACCCAAATGTTGCAAAAAGTGGATTATGCTGCTTACTTGAATCTGAGAACCATACAGGGAGAGAGTAAGTCTGTATACTCAGAAACTATGTATAGCTTCTCATTTGCCATGTCAAAATAATTGCTGATTTTATCATTGTCTCCAATTCCTATCAAGAATATAACATTGGATACAAAAAAAATTTGATTCTCTAAATGGGAAATCAAAGGAGAATTTACCTTCTATTCACTATGCATTCACCATGCATTCACCTTTACCACATGGAGAATTTTCACCCTGAAAATCATGGAGAACTAGTGGTGAAATTTGGAGAATTGATGGTGAATCTTGGACTGGATTCACCATTTATTCACCT
>JAANSK020050576.1:0-17238 GCA_011763485.2 Isoetes engelmannii
GCTCACAAAGACCAATTGGCATATGGGACCTGAACAAAAAGAGGGCAGCAATTGTATTACTGTCAGGATTAAGAGGGGGCAACAACACTGCCCTGAAGGGTTCTCGAGGGAAAAACCTTGGCAGTAATAAGTATGCTGGTAGACTGTACAATCACATAAAACTGTTCAATAATGTACCAAAGGGCACAGTTGATTGAGTGCATTCATAACCTCCCGAAGGTATGATGCCAACACTCCCACGGAGGTCGTGCTTAGCAGAGCATGTGCCAGGCAGAACTGAGCACACCTTGCCCTGATATGATTGTATACTAAACAAACCTGAAAATCATGGCATTTGTTCTCAATGTAGCCCTGTTGGCAACATTGACAAATCTTGTCCTCGCATGCCTCTCGAGTCCATCGGCTTGTCTCTATGCGGAGGCGATGTGCCCCCGTGCCGATAGAAGCTATCAGTCTGCGTTTTTTCATGGGTAGATGAGCCCGTAGGTACGGGTGCGCCCCTTGTGAGCCTAGGGTTGACCTGTTGCTGATAGTTTGCCATCTTGACATGTGTCAGAACATCCGCATCCCATAGTTTGCCAATGAAACAGGCGTCAAGGTAGCGCCTCAATTTATCGTGATCCTTCTTCGTGCATATCTATATACAACGATCTGGTTGTACATTCAATCGGGAGAATCACTGAGCTTGCTTGTTCCTCCAACAAGCTTTGAGACATTGTGGGCCCATTGTTACAGCTAAAGCGAGGTTGGGCAGGCGGGTATCTCCCATATGAACCGCCTTCTGGAAGTAAGGGATATGGCAGTCCAAGGCGGCTCTCTGGAGGGGTAGAAAACTCGTCTCTTGTAGCAGAATCTGATACGACACTATGGACTTTACCCCTAGTGCTCATGCTAAAAAAAACCTTCTGTACTTGCTCTTTAAAGAAAGCAATCTAAATCTAATAGCTAACTCTGTCCTAATCACTCTTTTATTTTTTAAATAGAAGACAAGAGTCACTTCAATTGAACCACACGAACCGTTGAATTGAACCATGGAAAAATGACTGTAATAATGGCTATACACATAGCAAGCACAGGAAACAGAGAATTGAGCAAGGAATCGATGTGCAAACTGATGACTGATCCACTATGCAAAACCCACCTATCCAAATGCCAAAAAGCAAGAACGAAGGCAAGAAAGAAGATTAGAGAAGAAAAGCAAAGTCCTTGCAAAAACGTCCTATGCAAACCCTCTTTCTTATCAAGGCAAGCGCACTCCAAACAAGGCAATTCCCGAGCATTTCTAGTTACACTAGTGTAGGAGCGACCACAGTCTACCAATCCAGTGTAGCATGCTAATATAAACCTTTGCTGGCTGCAAGAGAGCCTTTGTTACCTAGCATAGCCGAAGATCAATTCCAAAAAAAGAGAACACAAATACAAAAACAAAAGAAGCAGCACAACAGCTCCACCTAGAACCCGTAGACCAAGAACCATGGAAGAAAAAAACTAATCAAATGGTCAGGAACCTTTCGTGCCAGAAAAAAAGAATGAAAGAGGACAGAATAATGTATAAGGGAATCCACAGGCCGAGATTTTTCCGCCGAGGAATTTCTGAGGCGGCGCACGAGCGGCGAAGCCGCGAGTGCTCCACCGAGGCTGGCGGCGCCGCCGAAGAATTCAGAGGGGGCAAAAATTGAGGCCGGTGGATTCCCTTACGTAATGCACGGGAGGGTGAAATTTCCACCGGACTTATGCTTAATGGCAACCTCTGTTCCGAAAATGCTCTGTTCTGAGCGAACTATGACGAGAAAGATATCTATTCAAAACAAAATGATAAACCGCAACCTCTGTTTTTTTGAATAGAAGATCTGGTTTTTCGAAGGACCCAGAACTGTGCCAAAACCTCTGTTTTGAAATTTCTGCCGGCCATGGCAAAACTGCACAAAACAAAAAAACCTTAAAACACCGGATAAGCTTATAGCCACAAAATTATAAGGCCTGTTAGCCGGATCATATAAGCACAGAAGCACAAGGAGCACAGAAGCATAGAAGCAAAACCTCTTAAGCACGACCTCTTAGGCACAGAAGCACAAGGAGCACAAAGCCAAAACCTCTTAAGCACGACCTCTTAAGCACAAAAGCACAAGTTTAGAGTTGTAACCGCAGCCCAGAGTTCACGCACTGCCCAGAGTTGCCCTGCCGGATCAGCTTTCTGCCATCGCTTCCCTATCAGATCAGCTTCTTTACCATCTGTATGCCATCGCTTGCCCTGCCGGATCATCTTTCTGCCATCGCTCCTTTACCGCCATCGCTATAACAAAAGAAAAACAAAGGGGAAAAACCATTCTGGTGGCCAGAACAGGGATAGCAAGCGGCGCCGCTCCGCAAGACACGCACAGAAATTATGGGATTTAATTTACACGGAATAATGCAGTAATTTCACCCTCCCGTGCATTACGAACTGCAAAACCTACTTCAGCATCCTACTTCAGCATTTAAAAACCAGGAAATTAAGAACTGATCCACTTGGTTTCTTCCTTGCATCCATGATCTCTCAACTTTGCAACAAGAGTCATATGAAGAAATCCAGGCAAGAATGCGTTGGAAATTATAGAAAAACTGTAAACTTAGCAAGATGGTTTAAGCACAACTCGGAAAACGCTCACAATATATGTATATAAAAATCTCCTCTTGTCATACAGGATGAAGGGATATGAAAAAAAATCCCTACACATAGCCAACCTTAAGGAGAGAGAGAAACAGATGTAGTGCCTAACACTCATATATGTACAAAATAATGGCCTCGTTGAATACATTCTGGCAAAACACTTGAAAAATGATTCATTAACTTGGTAAAGACATTACGAGGTGTAATGTCTTCATTCATATTTTACAAAGTACTGGAATAGAACCTCCAAGCTGTTCTCCATTCTTCAATCTTCCCATTCCTGAAGTACAATGAGTATGTCTGCCGATTAAGAGATGTTCTGTAAGAGAAGAATGCCAAGAAACCATGACCTCAGCACCACCGTACTTGTACTAGTTAATGAGATATGGAATTGCGCTTTAAACTTGAGAAAAAGCTTGGCTGTTGCCGATCTTTCCTCCTAAAATTGCTATCACATAACCCTTCCACCTGACATCAGAAAAGTAATTATTATACATTAACAAATCTATACTTTAAATAATGCTCGGCGGAGGGATCATTACCTCATTCAGAAATTGTCTTAAAACATTTGTAATTTCCGAAAAGTTTGGCCGTTCAGAAGGATCTGATTTCCAGCATTTCTCAAGCAAGTCTGCTAGCTTTGGATGTGTACCTTCAGGAATTGTAGGCCGCAAACCCTGAAAAAAGATTGTACCACAAAACATCATATTCTACGTAATCTGCCTATGTCCATTCCCAAGAACATATTAAATGTTTTAACATCTATCCTGAGTTATCAGTGGAAAAAATTATATTGTCCTGCTCTAGGCTGACATCGTTAAATTTTAATGGTGGAACTTGCTGATTATTTGAGCAAAAGTTTAACTTTGTAAGAATTTGGAGTTTTAAGTAACAAAATATACCTCTTGCAAAACGCCAACAGCAACCTGGAATGGTGTTAGGGAGTCATATGGCAACTGCAGGAAACCCAAAACAGTCGTTAAAAAAATTATGATAACACCGATGATTATGGTTTGGTACCTTTTTTGTTAAGAGTTCCCATAATACAACCCCAAAACTGAAGATGTCAGCCTTATAATCATATGATTTGTGCCCAAGCACCTAAAGATAAAACCAGCATCACAGTAAGTTTGGCTTGTGGCTGCTTGTGATGGCTTTGGTTCGCAGATAGTCGTGGTTTGGAATTGGCTAGAGGCATAAACAAGGCTCTAAAACAGCTTATGATGAGTTGTCCACAAGTTGTTATTTTGCCTCATGTATCTCAGAGTGCATAAAACTCATATCAGTGCACCAAAGTCATTTCTAAATTCAATACAATCTGGAACAAAATTCTACCTCGGGAGCCATCCATCTATATGTTCCTGTCTCAGCTGTCATCAACCCGTTGTTGGCTTGAAATCGGGCCACTCCAAAGTCAGCCACCTTCACAACCTGTAGGCACAGTTCTTAACTAATAATCGACGAACATCATTGCTCGACAGCTCCCCAGAAAAGCTAAGCTATACCTTATTCTCATCCATCAAAAGACTTGATGCCTTCAGATCCCGATGAATTATCTTGTTTTGGTGTAAATAATCCATTCCTTTGGCAGTATCCAAGGCAATTCTAAGCAGCAGTGGCAGCTTCAGACTACCCTTCTGCTTATGTAAGAAGTCGTGCACACTTCCACCAGGCATATATTCTGCATCCAATAATACACAAGTAATACAATCAAGAATTTTATCCCGCCATGAACGGACCAAAAAACAGCAACTCCGGACATTATATGTACCTGTGATAACAGCCAGATTTGGTGGTTTTGTGCATGCACCAATAAATTGAACTATGTTCTTATGCCGAACTTTCCTGCATATGAAACTCAATTAAAAAAAATAAGACTGAAACTTGATCGCGGTCCGCAAAAACCCCTAAGTATAAAAGGAACCACAAGGAAATCAGATTCCACGTCATCCCTCACCTCATTGCAAATAGCGCACACACGAGGAAAAGAAACTGGCAGTCATATGGGTATAGCGAATGCTAGTCTATGAAGCAACATGAACTATTGAGAGGCACTTGAACCTCTTAAAAATTCCCTAATAATAGAGTAGACCTACTATGGACAACATTAGAAGGGATACTCCCTTTCCACAAAAGCTCTGGATTTGCATAATCTTTCTGCAAACCTTCGTGGTTACATAATTTTTTCAGACATGTAAATCTCGTGGAGAAAGAAGGAAGTGATCCAATTAGAGTGGATAAGGCACAAAAATGACCAACACATAACTTTAATAATTGCTAGATATTGACCGCCATGAAGCATATGTCACAAGTGTAACCATGAAATGCTTGCATGGTTTTATAGATAGGGGTGCAATTGCTGAAGGACAAGAAACAGATAGAAAACCTCTACAAGACTGGACTAGCAAAGTAAGTTGACTCCAACCATATTTATTGTTTGCACTTTTGTCATGCATAAACAATTTTTTTCTAACTGGTGCTGTCATTCTTTTCAACTCCACTAAGTCCCCGTATATGTATGAAATCATTTTTTTCAAAAACAGCATCAGCTTTTAAAAGCAATACCTCATTATAAAAACCTCGTGGGTAAATTCCTGATAACCGTCAATTCCATCTGCCTTGAAAACCTTTATTGTCACGTCCTGACCGCAAAATGTTCCACGATATCTGCAAAAGTTTTAGTTTATTATAACTCTTCTTTTGGTAACAATAGCGCACTTCTAACAACAACAAAAAGCAAATGAAACTTACAGGTCGTCAGTAGAAGTTGAAGACATTTTTTTTGCAGTCTTTAATTGGTCAAAATCAATTTCCCAATCATCTGATGTATCAGAATGTCCTTTCCAAGTACCATTAACAGACTTTACACGAGTGATGGAGTCCGGCGAAGAAGCAGGAGATAAGGAAGGAGAGGAAGGTGGGGACGACTTAAGCCAACTTCCCTCCTGTAACAATGTGATGTCAATGCACATTCGAATCCATATAGAAACAGCTTTTGTTTTGATAAACATAAGCAAGAGTATAATTAAATAATTTACCTCCATATTCCCAATTGCATCCTCTAATGCATGCTTCAGCTCTTTTGTATCCTACAAACACCAGTGACGATGTGGTTAAGTATAATATACACGTCAAGACCATCCTGATAATTTTATTCTGTTAAGAACATACAACTTCTATAGAATCATTCTTTCTGCTATTGAATATAACCTCAATCAATATAACAGAGGGACAAAGGGGCTGTTTAAGAGGGATAAGGACTAGGATGTTTCATATGTAAAAGGGACAGTGTAATGGCCCAGGGGAGGCCATTACGCCCTGTAAGGCCCAGGGCGTAGTGGCCTCTCCCGAGCCATTGGCCCACCTATTACAAACATGACGTGGCCCTGTTTTTTCTTTCTTCTTGGGCCATGGTGGATGAATTTTTAGTGTAGGAAATTATAGCATTTAAATTAGTGTCATAATTAGCAGTAATAGCCTCCCCCCTATTATTACATATATGAAAAGAATCAGATGGGAAGATCAAATCCATTTTAAAGACCATCTAATGTTACAACAAACCTCATCCTATTCAGCTTTTACATTCAATGTTAACAAGAAAATAATAACAAATTGTTAAGAGACTCGTACATTACCAACAGAAAAGCAGCAACTTATACCTCTGTAGGCCAACCATAGACGAGAAAAACATCGAGCGAGTAGCCATCTATAGTGTTAAAAATATGGCCTTCCCAGACACTCAATCCAACATCAGCTAGCAATGCAGAGAGCTGGAACAACCAAATAGCCATATAACCTTCAATCAAACCCATGTTACTAAGAAATCTAACAACATTAGACAAAACAAAGTGGTGATATTAGACACTCACTTCAACATAAGTTGAAGAAAATGAAAAAAAGAGGAATTTCGCACTAAACACAATGTGAAAGGAGAAAACAGTAGTAGAGAACTAGACGACTTTCCTAATCATACCTTGCTAAGCAATTTGGGTTTGTCAACTGTTGAAAATATCACTTCATGCATTGGGACAACTGAATCTTTTGAACTGTAAGGAAAGAAGACGGTGTATGAAAGACTGGTTCCAGTAATGTGATTTCCATTCAAAAGCGTCGGCAAGTGAAGCTGAGATGAGCTAAACAGAAATCTAAATCCTTCATATTGTAACATGCATCAGTTGAAGAGCTACTGACCATTATGTCTCAAACATCAAGTCCCTAGAAAGATGGGAAAGATAGAAGCTAGGGAGGAATATTTTGCCCTAAACCAACAATTCTTAATAGTCTCAAACTGTATTAGGCAGAGTAGTAGCATGTTTTTATTGTAAAACTCTGGAAGTTAACCCCCAACAATGCTGAGAAGATGGAAAAGGATCAGATATAACCTACAATGTAAAATACCCAAAGAGACACAATAGGTGCAGCAAAAAGTAATGACAAGACAAGCTATAAGAAAGGCCCAATACTTAAGATATATACTAACAGCACGCTTCTATGATGGAATCAGGATAGCACTTACTAGCCAGATGTCCCTTCTTATTGATTCTAAACATGCCGTACAGGACATCATTGCGGCATGTTTACAAGAGAGGATCATCATTGCTACAGTCCATCAGTCAAGCTCTCCATCAAACAGAATCAACATGCAGCAACAGAAGATGGGACACTGTTGCAAACATCCAAATCAAGACAATATGTATCCATAAGGGAAAGTACATAGAAAATTGTTCCACTGGTTTGATAGGATAAAGAAAGAAACTGAAGTGGACTGCGGAATATGCTCTCAGCATAGGCCCAAACATCGATACCATCAAAATTAGTCACTTGTGGTTTTTTTATCTAGGTTTTAATCTTAGATGATCATAGTAATTCCCCTCATGGCCCAACCGTGATCTGCTTTAGGCCAGTTGCTCATAACAAGAAACTCGCTTATTGTTGTACTTGAAGAAACATTTGAACCCTTTCCCATGTAAATAAGATCAACATTTTGCATTGAACAAAGAGAAAAACGTGCTTTTTCACCCCTTTCCCTTTCTTTTTTACATGAAAAAGGCTTAACATTCTAGTTAAAACTGAATTCGCTACAAATGGTTACATATCACATTCAGTAGGCCTCATCATATTGCTCAATACAATTCTGGCACGAGCTAAGAATATACCCTGTTCTTCTTGATGAATTGGAACTATTGCGTCCCCAGGCCGGTGACGCCACAGATGTCCTTGGGGAGATACTGCTGCAAACACATCAAAAAAGTTCGTTAGAGACATTATGCTCCAAATAGTCCCAGGAATATCAGAATTTCTATATGCACCTTGCTTTGGCAGATGAATTATTACAGGATGGAGAAGCACAACATGGAGAGGCATTCCTGTCGGATTCCAAAATATTTAGCAAAGATCGAATTTTGAGTCAGTAGAAATATAGATGGCTAAATTCGTGGAAGAAATATACCCAGTTTTCACGTGACCGTCAGATGAATCAAAGTTGTCCCATCCTTGAGATGGTGAATTTGTAAGTGATATTGGCGAGCCTTCCCCACTCTCTAAATTCACTTGTTGAAGCTGGTAATCAAACCCTATGTTAATAAAATGTAAAGATAAATCTCCAAGCCTATTCTTACTTGTTTGAACCATCCAAATACCAATCCTTCTAAAATAAATGATTTGCACCACTAGGCTGGTGAGGAATCTAGTAAATATCTTCAAGGCAAGCCTTTGACCTTGAGCAAAATGCTGATTCACTTCATTATGAAATTCAGAAACATGCGCTCAATGTTTCATACATAAAAAAACCTTTTCAAATGCATGAAAGATTTCCACCACAAGTTCTTTTCAGGTAAGGGACGCATTCAATGCCAACAGTTCTGTCCTCTGGACAGCACATAAAGGCCAACAATATTTCTAGTAACCTAAAACTTGAAGAGTCTATGGACACAAGCTAACTTACATGAACAAAACGAACATTAACTACAGGAAGCTTTCCATGGGTTTCAGCCTGCTCCAACAGCCTTTTATGCATCACAATATCATGAGCCCTTTCTGGATTCACATCTAAGGCATATCTGCAGGCAAAGCAGACATTACAGCTAAATAAGTGACTTGACTTTCTTAAACAAATTATTGTCAGCAAATACTACTTGGGTGGCATTTCCTTGGTCATTTAGAATGAGAAACCTTCAAAAAGGCCTCTATACATTGTCTAAAAAATTCATAAGGCAATCATCTGCTAAGGAACTATAGTCAACCTGTAGACTACTTATTTAATTTAAGGACATATGAAAAGAATTAGCTGCACAAATTGTAGAATGGCTGCATTAAAGAGTAGTTCAACGTGCACATTTGCAGTCCTCCTTTCATAGCTTTGAACAAAAAATGGTAATTGCAAGACTTCATGATTTTATTTCTCTTGAGAAATAGTAGCCAGCAGTCTCTGCCAGGAAAAGGACCCTGTTACATAACAAAATAAAATGACCCTAGGCAGGATGGAATCATGATACGATCTCCCTTGTTTAAACAAACATCTCCCTTGTTTAAACAAACAGAAAAGAATTATGTGCCATGCTAAGGGACGGAAGATAGTTCCAGTCCCAGCAATTCGTGACAACTGCTACCGTTGAGAGTGGGAAAGCTAGACCGAATTGACTAACCAATAATGATGATATGTAAATTACAGTATTCCCATAAAATGTTGTCAGTCAAGGTACCTAATAGGCAGCCGATGAAAATGGACCTGAAGTGCGTCTGCAAGTACAGTATCCGTCTCCTGTACACTACCTTCGTCAATAAGCTTCTGAAGAATTTCTTGAAAAACCATGAACTTTCTAGTCTTCCGATTCTGTTGATTAGGAGTCGATGACCCTTCTGATGGTTCCCATTCCATGTCCTCACCTTCGGCCTCTTCTTTTGAAACGTTCGCCGTTTCCATTCTTCAAGTCCCGACAAAAACAAGCTACGCAATGAATTTAACCCCAGCATGCATATAGCAGCAATAAGGCAATGCCTTGAATCCCTCAACTATTTGCACTATTGTACATTCAAGTTATTGATCTTCCCGGTGGCGATTTTCCATCAATCAGAAAACATTCAAAAGAACTGGTCATTGAACCTATTCTGGGAAGCCATTATAGCATAGAAAAACTTCTGATCATCTTCTTTCTCGCCGGACTGGAGCTGATTGGCCGACTTGAAAAGGAATGGATTTCAAGGCACAGAAAAATGAAATTCGAGCTGCGGAAAAGGCAGAAGAATCCATACCAAGCTAAGGAAAAGCCATCGACAGAGAGATCGAACCTGTAGAGGGCGGGAGGAGAATCCGGGCGAGCGATTCGTCCACCATAGCCAACATTCTGAGCTTGTGGCTATATACGTTATGCACGTGGGAGCGAGGGGGGAGATGATGGAAGGGGGGAGAGAAGATCTGGGCCGTCGGTCACACGCGGGGGGAACATTTATGCGGGCTCCCAGGAAGCTGGAGGTGGGACCGTTACGATTTGGAGTGTTGCGGTACTGGCGGCGATTGTTTATTTATTTTTAATAAAAATAACAAAAACGTCATCTTTGAAATGGCGGCAAGAATATGTTGTTATTTTTTTAGCCTTTTATTTGGAGACATCCTCCAATATTGGCTCACAAACATACCCATCAATAACACGCATATCCCCATGCGTGGGAGGGAACACACTCGGCCACTGGCCCTCCCTATGAAAGTTGTTCTTCGTGGACGTTAAAAATTCAATGTACAGTAAGGGCAAGACCCATCTTGGTGTGTTGTAAATACGGACACTATCTATCTATCTACCTACCTATCTTTCTTTGTATTTCCCTACACCAGTGTTGGGCAAACTTTATAGGTCCCATCGGAAGATTTCCTATGGTTATTTTGGCCAGTCGGATATCTTGTTTTTAGAGCCGAAAGTTTTCATTGTCTTATTACAAAACCATAAGGAAACTTAGTTGGAAAATTTCTTGCAACTCACTAACTTAACCGAGAATTTTGCAATTTCAATCGGTTGGTTTCTAGTGTTCCCCAGACTTTGCCCAACACTACCCTACACCGATTATTATTTCTTATTTCTCTTCCTTTGCAATACTCACGTCTTATTGCCCTGCAAGGATTCCCTTTCTATTCTTATTGCTTTGCAATACCCATGTCTTACCCTACTACTACCATATAGGTCTCCACAACTCCTTGGTCAATTCTTACCCTCTCAACAAACACGCCTTGAATGGGATCTTTTCATGTCTACAATCTTACCTGACAAAGTTATAGATTGCCATGGTTGTCTGACAGGTGTCACTGATACTTGGCTTTTCATTCCTACGTTATCTGGCGAACTTGAAGCCTTGTTTGACAGATGTATCGATGGTTTTGCACGTACGTTAGAGCAAAGTTGCACATGTTCGTGCCAGTGCCAGGCATCCCCATTTGGACAAGTCATACATTCCCACTAAAATGGCATCAAGATGCAACAATTGGCTCGCTGCTGAAATATTATTCTTGAATGCTTTATTCATCACTGAATCAATGTGTTAATTCAGATATTGTAGAATAACTCTGGAAGGTGATGAGGAAGTTCCCTACATATCACAATGAAGAATATTAAAGTGCACGTAGTAATATAGAAAAAAGTTGGATTTCTTACAACTTTTGAAGCCTAGTGTAATGCATCCTTCCATCAATCTAATTATTTGGCATCTTTACATGCACATGTACAGTAAAAACATCATAATCCATTTGTTTCTTTTCCTCATTTGATGCAAAAAAAAATATTCCAATTTTTGTCTAACGCCATTTTATTTTAACTGGTAACACGTTTGTCTTTTTTCTTTAGTTGTTTATTTAATTTGTCAACCATGCAATAAGGAGATTCCATTCGTTTCTCCACTCATTTTTAAGTCCGATGATGATAATATAGAAAAATTGTTATTCGAATAATAATATTTGAATTTTTTAGAGTGACTGCGAACCAGTTCATATACAAACATAAACAAAGGGATACTCCAAAAGTATGTAGTCATGAATTGGACCCATTCAGATTATCTTGTATCTTAAGGCAATTTTGTCATTGTCTTATAGTAATTAAAGATGGCATTATCTCTTGATTGCGCAATCCAAGCTCCAAGATTAAATTAGTCTTTGTTTTGAAAAACTCAACAGTAATGTTATATGTCTCTTTGTGAATGAATCAAGTCAATGTCTGAAAAACGAATCCTATAGTGCTCGTGTATTGGCCCTCTTGTTGGCATTACCCTGTGAAATTTTGTCGCATTCGTTAATCTTAATAATTTATGTCAATGTCATGCAATTAGTTTTTCCCAACTGGGCAATTCATTTAGAGTTAAATATTAATGCATTGGACACGCTCTTTATTTCTTATTCCTGTTAACCATTAGTTGTTATTTTTGTCTTAACGCATTCTTCCTTTTATATAAGTTTTCGAGTTAAAAATGATGAGCAAGGCATGAGCCAATTTAAAAACAAACTTTAATGGCTTTTGAAAAGGCTAACTTAGTATTGCGCACGAACTTGTTCATTTTACAAACATTCCCTTCATAAAAAGAAAGTTGTAATTTGTTGTTTGTGGTACAATAAGTGGAAGTTAATAGCTATGCACATGATGGATAAAAATACTTGATTTGTATGGAGTTCAATACTTTATAACAGAATTGATGTTCGTGTAGCACCAATATTGTACAATAACACTAATACCAATTAAGAATTTGCTCCTTTAATTCGAGGAGCATACAAGATTGAATAAAGAGCATGAAAGATTGTCGTCTTATCCTTAATTTTTTGGTCCATTTGTACCAAACTTTCTTTTAGCAACCTTGAAATTACAGGCTCTTCAACATTAGTCTCATCATCAGTCCTCAACATCTCGATCATCTTCAGTGCTTTATCTGCAAGTGTCTGATCGTCTTTCTACTCAAAATCAACTGAAGTGGCATACGAGATTATAATATCAATAGTATCTTGATGGTTGTTACTTTTAGAAGCTATGGATACACATGTTTTGCCTCAAGTTAAAACCAATCATTATCATACACACATAAACCCCACTTTAGCACATGCACCACAAGCTCATTTGCTTACTCCTTTGTCCAAGACCATCACCTACAAATTCGAGCAGTAGGTGGGAACGATGGGAACAACTGCAACTGCCACGAGGGGTGAGATTGTGGGGATGTTGCCAGCTATAAGCCCTTGGAGATGAACACCTTACACTTCTTGAATGTTCTACCTTTCTGATGATTATGAAATGTTATTCGATATTACCATTTTAATCCACACATCCAGAACTTCTCAATGCACCTTCTGTGGATGATTTGGCTTTATAGAGTTCAACAATTGCATTTTGCACTTCTTTGCTCACGTAGTTTATTATTGCTTTTTTTAGCAATAAGGATTACTGCAAAGATTTTTCCCTTGAAAACCATGTGGAACAGTAACCCTATTATCCTAAGTGGCCAATTGGTCTCTGTAAACATAGAAATTCTCGTCTAGTATATTATATCACTGCTAGAACAATGCAATAGAAACTTTCCATCATTTTTTTTATTTTATTTTATTTTATTTTTTTTGGAAGAACGAGTGTGTCTATATATTGAAGAATAAAATGAAAATACATCAAGCATGTACTGTACTATGGGACTAGAAACCTAGAGGAAGAAATGACCCCCCTAAGCAAGACCACCCATATACAAGTACTAGATCAGCTTCCCTAAGTGCGAGGCGCTTGATTGCCTTATCATCAACAGTGTACTCCAAAATGGCTACTACCAATTACCGTCAATTCAGCTTGTCATTTTTTGTACCACTTTGAAGCGCTAGGGCACCTCATCATAATGAACATCATCTGCAAGAGTATTATCATGCCATGCGATACTGTGTGGAGAGGAAACAAGATCCGCAGAAATGAAATCTGCAAGATTGGAAGAAAGATCCCCGCGAAAAGTAACAGATTTTTTCCTTGCAGCCTTTTTCATGGTAACCTTCTTCATGTTAACCTTTTGCCATGGCTCCGTAACATAATGGACTACAACAATGTCAGACATACCATTCTCAGGGATATCGCAGATGAACAATAGAAGGAGCAGGAGCTTCAACAGTAGGAAGAGCAGGAGAAACCATTCAAAAGTTTGAGGTCCACTTTTTTATACCATGGATCACTCTTAACGATAACAAACTCAGGCAGGAGTTCCCACAAACATGGACACACAAATTCTGGGGCCATTTATAAGAGAGTGAATGATATGAACAGCAAGGCCATTAGCAATAGATATCAAAAACTGGTGGGCCATGAGGTTTGGAAGAAGATTAGGCAAGGAAAACCAACACGACATCTTAACAGCACTGACCACACCAGGAGTGAAACCAGGAGAATAGTACTGGTACATGAGATAATCACTTACCAAGAGGATCAAAACCTCTAGATACCAAAGTGTCTACAGCATCACTGTTCTCAAACATAATCAGAACAAAATTTTGTGCCAGCAAGTTGATGAATTGGAAGCCAGGCAGCTGGAGACGACGTAGAAGGCGAGCCAACCAACCTCGAAAACGTGGAAAATCTAAATAACCTCCAGTGAAATGACCAAGAACATCACATGATGATAAGTTCTCTGCGCACCTGATATGAGCAGAATGATCCACTTCTACCACAGGAACTCCAGAAGCCTGAGCTACATCTCGACAATCAGATTGAACAAAAATATAATTATGATAAAATGTCTCTTTTTTTTTTCTTTTTTTTTTTTTTGAGGAACTAAATCTCAATAAATTAAAAGAATGGCAATGATACAAAGTAAGTGAAGAGGAAAATGAGCTGCCCCAAAGAGACAGCGATACTCCACCACTCCATCATCTCATCAACTACTGCTGAACAAAGTGCCCATCATCATCCACAACACCTAGGAAGTCCCGCCAAATGGCGAACTTCCGCTCCGCCAGTCCCCGAAACACCAAGAAACTCTCGAATAATTTATACCTAAGACGGGGACCAGGGAGGCCGAAGGCTGCTGGATCCCCTGAAAAATCCACAGCCGCTGCCGTTTCAAGATCATCCATACCAGCCAAGCCACACATAAATGCAAGGCTTGCTTCCTTGAAAGAGGCCAAGCACCTGGATACAAATGTAGAAGCAACTGCTGGCTAGTCAGCCGAACCTGGAACCGAGCCCGAACCCAGTCCTAAGCCGTCTGCAAGTGGGGGCAGAGGACCCAGACAACGCTCCACCGTGTCAAGATGAAGACCACAACAAAGGCACAGAGGACTCACCCCTGGCCTAAACCTGCTCACCAGGGCATTCACCCTGATACAACGGTGCACCACCTGCCACAGAAGCACCCTGACCTTCGGAGGGGGAAGGGAGGTCCACGTTCAAACCCAGACCGAGTGCCAGCTGGAGCCCGGAAGCTGCAGAGACCACTTGCCAGAAGGAGGCAAATTGTCTTGAATAACTAGTGCACGGTAGGAAGACCGCACAAAGCATGAAGCCTCACGTCAGGATGGACCTTCCAAACCTGCACCACCACATCATCCTGAAGCAGTAAAGGTATGTACAGCGAAATGCTACCGGCCACCTGCTCCCAAATGGCCCAGTCACTGGCCCGCAGGCAAAAACGGGCTCGGAAGAACTCCCATGATGCTACCTGGCCATCCCAATACCAGTCTTCCAGGGTGAGCACTCCAGCCTGCCTCCAACGGGCCTGCGTCCGGGCATGCACAGCGGCGGCCAGAGGCAAGTGCGTCGGAGGCAAAGGGACCCACAAGAAAGGCGAGGAGTGATGATACACTGAGGCAGAATCCAGCTGGAACAGCACCCGCACATGATCCCAAGCCCGCAACACCCTGGTGAGAAAAGGGGATGCATGCGGGAAAGGCCTATGCCCATACAGCAATGCCCACGGCAACTCCACGTGAACATAGGCTTTCCAAACGCCACACAGTGGCGAAAGGACTGCAACAATAGCGTCGCACCAGGAGAAGATGCTCCATCCTGTAGAATACTCCACACAAACTTGGAGACCAACACCTTGCTGTGCAATGCCAAATCCAAGATGGCCAAACCTCCGTCCTCCCGGGGGCGGAGACACTTCCACCACACCACCTTAACCACTGCCCCCTCATCATCCCCACCCCACATGAAGTTTCGGACCATCCTATCCAATGCCTGCATCTTCTCCTCAGGAGCTAGCATTGCGGATGCCGTGTACACATGCGTGCTACAAAGCACCAACTTAGCCACAGTGATCCTCCCTGCCATAGACAGCTTACTGCCCTTCCACCAATTGAGATGCTTCTGTAATCCCTGCAAGATCTCATCCCACACCCGCCCTATGGAGATATCCCCCCAAAGGGAATACCCAGCAGCTTCGTACATGCATTGTCTAGGAGCATCTTCTATGGGAAAAGAGCCAGACAAGGAGGGGGCGGAGCCAACAAGGCCCATAATGTAGAGCACTTACCCCAATTCAAGAGAATGCCCGAGGCCAAAGAGAAGGTGTCGAGCAGACCCTTCACATTTCGCAAATTCCTTTCCTCTGCCACCAAAAAGAGGAAAGTGTCGTCGGCAAACTGGTTGATGATCTGTTGGCTACCATCCTGCATCTGGAGCCCATCCACCACGCCCTCCGCCACAGCATCCAGGAGCAACTAGGATAAGGCCTCTGCTACAATCGTGAACAAGAACGGTGCTAGAGGCCACCCCAGACGCACCCCTCTGCCCAATGAGAAGAAGGCCGAGAGCTCACCCTGGCACACCACCGTAGCCCGAGCCGACCTGTGCAGCTTCATAACGGTCTCTGTGAACCGTGGGCCACAGCCCAATGCTAACATCATGGCAGACAAGAACTCCCAGCGAACACTGTCATAAGCTTTGGCAAAATCTAGCTTCAAGTATGCAATGCCTTGACCTGTTCTCCTAACCCAATACAGGCCCTCATAAGCCACCGCCACATTCGTCAAAATGTTCCTCCCAAGAACATACTCAGACTGAACCCTGCTAATGGAGGAGGACAACACTGGCTTCAGCTTCTCTGCCAGGGCTTTTGCGATGATCTTATACACAGAGGACAACCGGGAAATAGACCTCCAATCACTAATGGTGGAAGGATACTTCACCTTAGGGATGAGGAAAATGCATGCAGTATTCAAGATCCGATCAAGCTGTGAGGACTGCAGCAACTCAAGATATACTACACCGACTCACTGTCCCACTCCCAATAAGTCTGGAAGAACTCAACAGGAATGCCATCCAACCCTGGACACTTATCCTTGGCCATATACATACATGCCTCTGTGAGATCCTCTCTCGAGAGCTGCTGCTCCAGGCTCTCACGCTGATGAGGCAAAACGGAAGGCTTGACAGCCGCCAAAACAAGCTCCTGCATCTCTTGCTCATAGGGGAGCGCACGCTGTGCAAAAAATCCAGATAAATGGGCATGCACATACCTCCGCAACTCAACAGGGTCCTCCAATGTGCGGCCATCAGGCAAGGCAAGAGATGCCATAGATGCCGCATATCGCCACTGCCTGGCTGCCCGAAAGAATACGGATGAACTCGTATCCCCCTCCTTCAACCAGGTAAGAC